>JAHWFP010166869.1:144888-163041 GCA_023313725.1 Lithobius niger
TGTGAAAATAAGCGTCGATTTAAGGTGATTTTTCAACTTTAAAATGAATTTTCACAGTAGACCATGTGACATTTTCGATACTCATTTTTCTGTGACATTTAATAATGCTATTATTAAGTTTCAGTAGCAGTAGCTAATAGTACAATTAGGATGATAACTTGTTACACTACCATGACTCAGTTAAGGGCTAGAACAAGCAGTAATTAAACTTGCAATATACTAACTAAAAAAGCAGTAATTAAACCTGCTACGTACTAACAGTGTCAGATTGGGCCACTCGGGAACCCAGGTATTCCCGGGGAGGCCTCCATTACAGGAGGCCCTTGTTTAAAAAAAAGAGAAATTTTGAAAAATTTGAATTGAATTTTTATGAAAATTGCATGTGTAAGGTGCGCAAAAACGTATAAAATTAACGCAGAGTTCTTGAAAATACGCTGCCTTACAGGCTCCAGCCGGGACTCTTTCACCCCCTCCCAATTATAAGAGACCGTTGTTCCAAGAAACTTTTTTAAACTTGAATTAAGACGGTATCTCTACATTGTAGGAAATATTTCAAATTCATGATTATTTCTTTATATTACACTGTCTCATAGGGCTCGGCCCCGGACCCCACCCTCCACGCTACAGGAGGCCCTTGTTCAAAAAAAATTTTTTTGAAAAATTTGAAATGATTTCCTACGAAAATTGCAGGAAAGTGTTTCAAATTCAGGCAGATTTTTTTTAATGCGCTAGCTTGCAGCGCGCCGCCCTGTTTTCTCCACTCCTTGAGGCGCCCTGAGGCCCGACCCCTCCCAATCCGACACTGTACTAACACGTACGGCTGTACTGTAAATTGTGTATTAATTCATGCCAAGCTGACGCCCACCCCCTGAAATGCTACATAGTAAAAATCGTGAAATCGCATAGCTGACACCCATCCCTTAAATCCTCGATTTTCTGTCACAAAATTAACTAAAAGATATTGGGCAAAAATAATACCCTCACTGCTTGCTGTGCTTATTGATCCCTTCTCCCTTCCTGGGGTAAAGTGGACTCTTCCTTTGTCTGCTTTCCCCTTCTTCCCCTCTTCACAGCAATTAAAGGGGTATCAAAATTGGTCTTTTTAATTGCCAAATTTGTTGGGATGGATGTGCAAAAGTAAGGTTGGAAAATAGATTATTCTTTATTTGAAGTTTTGCCAAATTTGCCCGGAATTTTGCCAAATTAACTGCATAACCCCATGGGTTTTTTGATACACGATTTAAGGTGATAGGAAAAAAAATGTGGTTGGGCAATTTTCTTTTCCGCAAGCGACAAAGTCACCAGCCTTTTCATTTTATCGGGCATTGAATCCTCGACCTTTAAGACCGATGGCCGAAACTGACATACAGTATTGACACGATCTATTACCCAGCTGATTTGGCATTCCAATTTATATTTTGGTAAATTATTGAAAAAATACACTATCAGTAACGATTAAGGTTGTACAGAACTTATTGAACTGATACACTTATCTGCTAAACAGAGCCTGGTCAGTGGAAATCGGTAATGACTAAAAGTGTACCGAAGCGAATAAACCGCACCGAACGTAGCCTAACAGAAGGTGTTCGATTCGGTGTTCAGCGTTTCAAAAGAAAAATACTAAACCGAACACATTTCCACTTCTGATTGACGGATTTTGATGTTTGAATAACCATTTTGAAGGTTTTTTTCTACAGCTTTCTGATGGTCCAAACCACAAGTTCGTAGCTCTAAACGTTCAGAAGTTATGAGGGAAAATGTAAAGACTCAGAAGATTTTCGTTACACTCAAACTTAGTTTCCACACGGTTCACTTAACAAGTCCATGTGAAAATAACATTTGAAAACTTGTACTTCGGTACCTAGAACCTGGTACCTTTCTGAACCTAGTTGTTTAAAATTATTTTACAGGTGGTTTGGTATATTTTTGTTCAGTTTGGGAGTGTTCGGCTCATTTAAAGTTTATTTGGTTTGGTTCAGTTCGGTTAAAAAATTCGTGTTCGGTACCCACTCTCAGTAATGCCGTTTTGCCGATACTGCTACTGGTCTTTTGTGGTTTTGATGCTAATTTGTTCTTGTGAAGAGATGTTGAGATTAAACGTTAGTTTGTCCACAACTTCTTTCAAGTTATTGCTATTGTAACAAAATGATGTGTGATTTTAATTTTCTATGTTGTTTTTAAAGAAATTTCTCGTTTGACGACATATTCATCAAAAGTGCAAGAAACATTGCCCGAATGGCACGAGAGTGCGGCGTTAAGAAACTGGTTCATGTTTCTGCCCTGAATGTAGCAGAAAAGACCGAAGGCGTTATTTTAAAAGGTGGCTCCAAGTTTTTGGCTGCTAAGGTAGGTTTGGTTCAAAGTACAGTTGTTCCGTTCAAACGGTTAAACGGTTAACCGTATGTTGACCGTTTAAACGTTTAGCTATTTGCGTTTAATAAAAACCGCAATTTAGGCAGCTTTAACCCTTAAACTTGTTGCATGCCTCAATAAAATAAATCTTAGTAAAATAATTATGCGGTCTATGGGTATAAAATATTTCAGACGTCATAATTATATTGCAAGTTATTGTACAAAAATATACTAGGGAGTAGGGACCATCGTATTACCATTACTTTTTCACAATTAAAAACAAATTTCGACAACGTAAATGCGTTTACGAAAATGTTCAACTTGCAGTACCCAGGAGACCTTGAAATGATAACATCCACTGGTTATTCTTCCATTGCAGTATCGGTTTCTGCTACCAACATTTTTTGTTATGTTTTCAATACTGTGCAAGTAGTTTAAAGTTGTTTTATTTAAGTGGCATTCGCGATCTTCGAATGCGATACATTTTCGGCCGTCATCGCGATCCTGAGCCGGCTGTCCGCAAGAGAAGCGTGCGTACTAGCATCCCATGGCTGCGACCTTGACCCGCTTCGAGTGACGTCACTTAAGACTGGCCTAATCACGATCAGTGGTCACGTGAAAAAGAACGAACCAATGGTAGCTCGCAATACTGAATCGTTTCAAAAAGGTCGTTGAAACGAGAAGTTTATTCGAGGAATAGAGGCAGTACCTCCGAAGTTAGTGATGTCATTCAAAGCAGGCGTGCAAACGAGAATCGGAATTCCCAGCTTCTAACCCGACCGACCCGACCAAGATAGCGGCGTGCATTGCGTTGTTGAGTTACAGCTTGAACGAACCTAGGCTTATTTTCAGCAAACAAAAGCCATTTTAACGTAAATTTAGACTACACTACCAACAAAAACACCAATTAAGTTAATTTAAAGATAGTATTGAATGAAATAAACCGAAAATGTACGTTCCAAAACACTCAGAATTACTTCAGAATTACACCTCCGTTGGACGCAATTGGAAATTTTTTTTTTTTTGCAACTGTGCCTTGAACTGTGGAAACGACATATTGTTCGTTGGTCGTTTTAACACGGTTTTAAGCGAAAATTCAGATCCAAAAGGGTTAATTAAAAAAAATTAACGATCGGCAGTGACCTATTCTTCGTCCACCATCCTGGATGTCGATTCATGCTATCCTCACGATGCGAGCACTTGACCGATTGGTTCGTTTAATTAAAAAAAAAAAAAAAAAAAGCCCCCCCTCCACAAAAAAACTTCTAGGAAAAACCGTTTAAACGGTAACCGTTTCTTAATCGTAAACGAAAAACGTTTAGTGAATTAACCGCTTTTTTACAACCCTAGTTCAAAGTCACTACCTCCTAAGGTGTAGTTCGTCCGCCTGTTTTTTGCCCGGTTATGTCAAATGGAGCTGTTCCTGATTGACGTCGATGGGGAGTTGGGGGGAGAAGCGAATATGTGAAGTGCGATAGTTTTAGATGAGAGAGGGAATCTGGTTGGGGTGGGGGGGTCATGTTTTTACCAAGAACTTTTTTTATGGTTTATTTATTTATTTTTATTAGTGTAAAACATTTTGCTTTACTGCTAAAGATTAATGTGCTCGTATCTTTTTTCTCAAATTATTTTCCTCTTCATCGGCAACGAATGTGGAGGGGAAGAGGGGGTAACAGTTGTGACACCATTGTGATAGGAAAGGATGGGTTGAAACAAGGCAACATTTGTGTGATGTCATAGATGCACGGCCCTCGTAGAAGTCCAAAATATTCCAAGTTAAGCTGCACAAACTAGCGAACTTTTGGCAACCACTATGAGTAGTCTTCATCATGGTAACGTCAGGAGACTTGCACTCTCTTCCACAACAACGACTCAAACGCTCTTTCAAGTTAACTATATTTGAACTTCCCTCCTTATCACAGTTGGTCTTGGCTCCAAGTCAGCTTTCTAGATTGCTGTCAGATCTCTGATCGCTCTGTCAGTGTTTATAATATTTTTCCCCCCCATTTTTATGGCTTCACGGTACCAGATTGGATTGGTTGCCGATTTGTGGTATCGGCAACCTTTGCTGAAATATTGATGCACCTGTACAGTATAACTCTGGAACTGTTGGATATAACGATATACGGTTTGCGGCGTTTTGCTCAGGAAGTCTCCTAGTATCGCCTTAGCTAGCTTTTAACTGTTGATTACTGTTGAAAACTATTTTTATTTCAATAATTATTGGACTTTTGAAGAAAACTACATCATTTTATCACAGGTGATAAAAAAAAATTTGGTTTGAAATTTTGGACACCAATATCAGCAATATGTTTAAAACTGGATTCGTGTTGATCGTTAAAGATGGTATCACTGCCGCAATACTATTTTTCAACCAGCGAAATAAATGGCTCGTAAAACCTAAACCTAGGCCTACCGGTAATGAATGTTGAGGGAAGGGGGTGTAACAATTGTGACACCATTATGATAGAGGAGGGGTTTTTAAAACTAGCTAACCTTTGCATGGGTGCTGTTTCTAAACTAGAGGGATGTCTGAGGGAAGTGAGGAAAACTGTTTCTTAACTCGAGGAGACTGATCCAAACTCCTCCCACGTGACGTCATGGAGGTGAGATGTTGCTGAGGAAAGTGAGGCAAGTTTTTTCTCACTCACTCACTGATTCAACATGGCTGCCATCACGAATTAGTAGCTGAGATAGTGGTGTTTCTAAACTGTAGGAAGTGAGATATGGAAAATGTCTAAATTTAGAAACAAATTCCAATTAAACATAGATTACTAACCATTTGTATTATGTTCTTAATAACATTTCTCTTGCTGAAAATAGATGTGGCAGCGATTATTGCTAATTTTTCTAATGTTGAGAACGACAAGTGAGGCAGTGGTGTTTCTAAACTGATCGGTTTTGGTGACGTTGAAGGGCGTGGCTTAGAAGAATCCAACTCACTCTTCCCTCTAGTTTAGAAACACGCCCATGATGTCATATCTGTACAGCTCTTATAGAAGTCCAGGTATTGTTCGTGCAATGGACGTCGTGACTACTCTCATCACTAACTTTGGTTGTTGATTTTGTTTAGTGGCAAGGAGAAAAGGCTGTGCGAGAAGAGTTTCCTAGTGCCATTATTTTCCGACCAGCGGAGATGTACGGTTCGGAAGATCGTTTTATGCGCTATTATGCCCATCCACGTAAGTACTTTCCTTAAGTAAACGCCTGTACCTGTTTGCAGATTTATAGGCTAACCAAAGTGTTATCTGTTAATCATGTTTTATAAACTGCCATGCATTGTACAGTTTTGTTGGTTTTCCACATGGTTGTGTAAATTAATTAAAGTGTTTTATTAATAAAACAAAATTTAAGGGGCAGGATTGTAGAGTAGTACTATGCTGCTGATTTTCTTTTTGGTAAGGAAAGGAGGTGTTAAGTCTTAAGTTAAAGGTCTAAGTTAAAAGTCCCCACACTGAGTTAAAGGACCTAGTTGTCTCTGTTGATTGCATTCTGTGTTCTGTCCATATATGACGGTGGTTGGCGTACTTCAAAAATGATCTGGACAACTACAACCTTGAAAGTTGTATTGCTGTTAAGAGCATCATCTAAGTGACTCGCTTTAGTAGTGGCAGCAGTATTACCTGAACCTCGGATTAATAACTACACTTCGTTATGGGATAACTCACTTGCTGGAATTGCCGCTCAAGCACTGTGCTCAAAACTCCATAACGGATACTCAGTTTCTCAATTTTGCGACGAGAGCACCAACTGAGGATGCGACGTTTGAGCCATGTGATCGGTGCCTACCTCCTGTAGAAGACTTAACTACATATAGTGCGATTGAACCAACTTTCAGTTTCAGTCTCGGATTTGTCCGGCAGTAGTAGTGCTGACACTAGTTTGTGGTCGGTGTCGTACTGATGGCGCAGAACGTATTGATCACAAGTACTTTTGATGGAAATTGGCTAGATTTTGGAGCGAGTAAAAGGGCGAGGGCATGAGCATTTTACTTCAGTCCTAAAATACTTTTGTGTTTTTCATTTAGAAAAGATCTAATGTCGTAAACTCTTCCCCCTTCTTCCCCCCCCCAAAAATAAAATAAACCTAAACCCGCCAGGCTGCACATAAATGCAGCCTACGTCCTGCTCGTATTTAGTTTAGAAGTAATGTGGAATCATTGTCACTTTTTTCAATGTCTGCGTGCGACTCTTGCGTAGGTGATCTGCACCTACAATGTTACCATTGTCGTCAGTGTAGCTTTTTTACGAATCCATGTCAAAAATTTTGTATTAAAAATGGTTGAGGGATTTGAAACAGCATGGGCCAAGTCTAATAAATGCTATGAACAATGAGCAAAGAAACTTGCGTCGTCACCGATTCAAGTTCATCTCACCATGATATGGCTAAAGGCCAAAATACCTCCCTGTACTAGCCTCCTGGAGGGGGAAGGGCTGTAACTAAGTTAATTCACAATTTATCAAACACATGGTTCAAAATGATGTGAAAGGATGGTTGTGCTGTTTTGTGAGCGCATTTCCGATGAAGGTGGTTGGCTAATCCAACGAAAATCTAAGAACACTGAAGATTGTCCTTCTTTTGTGGTAATGAGTGTTTTTTTTTTCCCTTTTATGAATTGCCTTTTCGTCGTGTCTTTAGTAAATTCTGTGATTTCCTCGTCAATATTGTTTTGTGAAATTTGTTCCTTTCCAGAGTGGATTTTCAGTTAGTGAATACTTTTTTTCAATAACTGTTCCTTATGCAGACAGTACTTAACAAAATGCAAAATGTTAATTGAGAGAATTCTTGAACCCAAACTTGACGTTACACATGCTATTTGTTATGGCTGCTAAAGTTAATTGAGTGGTTCTCAATAGTGCTAACATAGGTTTTTTTTTCTTAGCGCATGAAATGTATTTTTAAGTCTTAGTGTAAAAAAAATTCTGATCTTTCATCAACGCTTTCACCAAGCACTTCCTTGAGTTGATGACCATCTCAGCTCGAGCTCCATTCACACGATTGCCTCAAAACGAATCTAAGGGCTGTTCAGAGGTGTGTCACAGCTAAAAATTTGGCTTAAAGAAAGACTCTGCCTGATCCTTCACTCGGGACCTGAACCGGGGTTCAGCCAGGGCTTTCAAGTTCTGGTCAAAGTATGGACTTCAGATTCCGATGCCAACCCCCTGTTTTATGTTTTAGTGCGAGTGCGGAAAAACGGTCGATGTGCGGCCAGCAGTTTAGGGAAATGTTTTGACTCTAGGGAGTGCTGATAACCAACAGTGAGATAAAGGAGAGCAGAAGGGGAGAAGGGATCAACGATCGTGCTGAAAATGTTGTCGGGAGAGAAAAGTTATTTGAAGCCCATACCCTGGTCGCGATGTCGGAGTCCGGTGTGGAAGGGCGAGGTATGAAAAGAAGGGTTTCGGGTTTTCTGCTTGTTTAACCATGGTTTTGCCCATATACTTGGGTATTAGTTGGGGCCCAGATACAAAACACGGTGTTCGAGGTCTAAAATCTAATTGATTTTTAGTGGTCCAGTTGACCACGGAGCGTCCAAAGAACAAAAGTGACTTTACGTGTAGACTCGACTGATGGATTTGCAAGGGATTATGGGATAAGTGCGTGACAACAACAAGAAGGTTGGAATTCAACCATCAAGGTAAGAGCTAATTCTGGATGGATCCATCAGTCATGTCGAAAGATGGTGTAACTCCCACTCACTGGGCACATTTAAAATAATGGCTAAAAAAACAAGTTTATCAATCGAAACGTATACTGTGGAATAAATGTGTACATTATGAGCAAGTTTTGAATTAGTTCCGGACTCTTGCAGAACTTCGATTCTCCTGCTAGAGCAAGTTCTCTGGTAAAATTAACATTTTTTCTGCACATTTAGAATGCTGTTTGTTGTGTATTGGCACTACCAAACTGTCCCCTAACAGTCCCTAGTTTTGGTGGACTAGATAAGTCGTTTTGAAAGGTTCTATTAGGTTCTACACAGAGAGGGATTTCCAGCATACAAACAGAAGGTGGACCAGTAAATAAGTTGAAAATGTTTCACTGTAGAGTGAAGTTTACAACCTTACAACCATGAAGGCGAACCGCCAATCTGTCATTGTTTTAGTTCTGGGACCTAGTTACCTATTGTGGGCATAGAAGGTTTATGGCCACCCAATACTTGAATACAAAGCCAGGTGTGGTCCCCACACTTATCGCAGGACATTATCGGGTTGAATCGGTTCAGGTGCAATTCACAAAGACCTTGCCAAGAATGTGAAAACTACATTAAAACTACTCTTAAACTCGATTCCCTCAAACGTCGCTGATTAAAAGCTAACGTATCCCAAGTTTTAAAATTTTGTACAATGTTACCACTTGATATCCCATTTTTTTGAAATTCGCACTCCATCATGTACCAGGGGACACTCATTGAAATTGGTAATTCCAAAAGTAAAATTAAATTATAGGAAATACTTCTTCTGCTTAGGGTAATCCCAGCTTGGAATTCGTTGAGCGAGGAAGCTGTCTCTGCCCCTTCGGAATCCACCTTGCGGAGACTATTGACAAAGATTGCCTGAATCCCGTCCTTTTATGGCCCGAATTTTGAACTTTATGTTACCAACCTGTCATATGGAAACCGAACGAGCGGTCAACTGAAGACCCTTTTCTTTGCCCTTTATTGTTATTATTATTAATTATGTACTCGGAGGTTCGTTATATCGAGAGTACTGTACTGCCAATTATGGATTTTTTTTCCTTTCAGTCCGGCGGGAACTTCGTTGGATGCCGCTTTGGAACAAAGGTGAAGGAATCATCAAGCAGCCAGTTTTTGTAAGTACAACTGTTTTTAGTGTTTAGGTACTGTACCTGGTTGGTTCCAAGATTTGCTTGATTGGGCCCCATGTAATGTGCAACATATTGTTGCTGAAGTTCAAACCTGCTGCTGACAAACTTATCCAAAGTTTCCCGTTTAATCAGTTTTTTTTATTAGCTATTTTGTTATTCCAGTACTAGGAATGTGTGAGCCGAGCCGAACCAAGTACGCAACCTTCACTTGAACTCTGCTTATTTCATGCTTCCATACTCAAAAAGGTCGAAACCAGTGAAAATGCGATGACTTTGCCAATTTTTGACTGATTATGACATTCCAGTATCCAAATTCATCGTCTTGATGAGAGCTTTCAGATGATGCAAATGAAAAGCCACTAGCTTAAACCGTTTTTAAGTTATATTCGTAAAACTGATAAACCATTCGTTGACATTGACCCACTCTGTCAGTTCCGCAGCATCTTACTATCCATACAAATGAAAAGAAACTTGAAAAAAAAAAACTGTTCACCAAATACTTGAACTCGGCTCGACACTCTACTCTTCTGCTCGAGTCTCGGCTCAGCTCGAATCGAATTAAAATTATTCTACTCGCACTCCCCTATCCAATACACAATTTTAATAGTGTTAGTCCATTCCATTTTGAAAAAAAAATCTACATCATGAAAAAATATATGATGGACTGGGAGAAATAGATTTGTGTAGTCACTTGGATTGATTTTTTTCGGGGGGGGGGGGGGGCATAAAGCCAAAGATAGTTTCTTCTGAACATCAGTTTCTCGAACAGTATCAGATAATGAATTGTGTTTTTTTTTTAATTACCGCTGTCTGTGTGGCCAGGTTTTTGTATCGGTGTGAATCTTATTAATCTATAGTAAGTACAAAACATTGGTTATTTGTAGGTGAGCGATGTTGCCCAGGGAATTATCAATGCAATTGCAGACCCAGATGCGGAAGGCCGCACTTACCAGGCTGTCGGGTTAGTACAAGTAGGCTTTAAAACACATTAGTGTTATACTGCAATATCGTCATAAAGGCTGGCCACTTGTCCAGACATATTGTGGTTGCCACAACATAATTATAATCAGGGAAGCATATACATGTATTCTGTACGTGAATTTTAAAGTTACAGCAGTCAATGTTTCACGCTGTATCAGATTATGTCACTAAGGGGTCACAATGTGTGATGTTGATTGGGATGTGATCACTTAAAATCTCATGTCATAAATCATCTACTGTATTAAACGCCCACTGCCTTACGCAGATAATTTGGAAAAATCGGGAGGGTGGTTAAAAAAAGGTATATCCGTTTTCTAAACTAACTTCCGTCCGGGGGGTGGGGTGTGTGTGAGTTGGTGATATGTCATACAAATTAATGCAAACACCACAAAATAAACCGTTAGGCTTACTGGAATTACTTCGAAACTCCATGGAAATATCTGAACAAGGAATTACTCGTCACACTCATTCAAAAACAGGGGGGCTGTAGACGTTCTTTTCAAGCAAGCAGCCGAAAATAAAGAGGATGTAACCAGAGAACTCATTTTTCTTGACATTGCCTGATGAAGCTTGTTGATGTACAATCGAAAATTTGCTTGACGAGTAATTTCCGTGTTCAAAACATCACAAAACGAATAATATGGAAAAGTTCACTTAAATTTTGGTAGTTAGTAACACCAGTCTTGTGTAGTATTTTAGGTAGGGTCTGCTTTAGCTCCAAGTGGTTATGTAGAAAGAATACCGCTCATTTGTTACAATTAAGACACTATCAGTGTCGTGCTAATTTTAAATTAGCATGTAATTTTTAATGGCAAACTGTCATCTTCCTCTGGTCATTCTACAAACGTTTTTGGCTTCTTTCCACCTACGTCGTCTGCTAGGAATTTGTAACTGACACTCCTCGCGGCCTCCCATATTTTGTGGGCAACACCAGCGTCCTCACTCGTCTAGCTTCCACTTTCGGCCAAGCTGTTGTTACAGGTCTCTCCCAATGATGTTGTTGACTCGGGGAAATGTAGGCCCTTGAATATTCATCAATGAAGCGCCTGCCATTTCATGCAATCGTATGGCTATTGATTCTAGGCATGTCGGATGCCTGTCATTCTTAGAATTCGAAGTCACCAGTGTCTCAGCTCTATCCCACCCAATACTATGCTTTGACTCCATGCAGTGAGCTTGGCCGGAAGGGGAAGCTAGATGAGCTAGTGAGGACTCTGCCCACAAAATACGGGAGGCCGCAAGGAGGTGGAAAGAAACCAAAAACTTTTGTCGAATGGCCTGAGGAAAATGGCAGTTTGCCATTGAAAATTAGCAAGACATTGAATAGTGTCTTTGTTGTGAAAAATGAGCGGTAATTTTTCTACAGAATTCTTTGAATTGTAACTCAAATTTTGACGAACTTTCACACTAACATGACGAACAAAGTTTTCACTAAGCTCCAAATGGGCATTTAATACATGATTTACGATATTTCTTGTCGCAATGTGAAACAAGGGCATTTTGGAGCACTTGCCATCTGGCAACTTTTTTAATGTGTTTGCTTATAGTCTGTGTGGATTATTTTTTAGAACCTTCCTGACTTTGTAATTAATGCACAATTTATTTGCAGGCCAACTCGCTACGAATTGAGCGAATTGGTGGATTTCTTCCATCGTGTCATGAGAAAGAGTAAAGAAGACTGGGGCTATCAGCGAGTGGATATGAAATACATGCCGTTTTTCAGGTAAGATGTGTGAAAATGAATTTGTGGTTTGTATTTTAAAGTGAATTAAGGAAATAAATTCTAATGCTGTACTGACTCGAGGCCAAACCAATCTTACACGATTTGTTGATTTGTTGTACAGATTGATGATCTGTAAATATTGGACTTCTGTTTCAATTCACCGTTTTGTGTTGTCTTTGGTTACTTTCTGTGCGTATATGCTAGAAGTTCTGTTAAAATTCTAGGGTTGTAACGTGCTTATCCCATGCTGAAAGTGATTTATCATAGGAACATCTCTGGTCCATTGAAGTGAGAATTTTTGTTTTCTTTCCGCAAAACTACCACCATGCTCAACTTAAACTGAAACAATTTTAAAGAAGTTACCAGAGCGTCGTTTTCACTTTCCTCAAAAATGCTTTCCTTTATTTCTAGCATAAATTTGTTTATGCTCGTTGCGTAATAAGCGAAACAAAAAGGTTCTAAGCCGCAGGCCTTCCGTCTTGATGATGGAAGGTTAGGGTTAATTTAGAGTGGTGTTAGGCTTCGTGAAAATATTGGAAGTTTATAGTTAGGTTCATTGTAATACATGGGGATTCTCATCGCATGTGTAAGAATTGTATACCGTTTGAATAAACGAAAGACAATGGAGTGCACACGTGAATTTTTTTTCATTATTGTGCTTGCTCACTTGTTGAATTAAAACATTTTTTCTCCTTGTTTACAGGCTACGAGTTTCGCTCCAGGAAAAGTTTTTGCCTTCCCGTCCAATCTTGGTTTGGGATAAGCTGGAAAGAGTAAGTTGAGAAACTAGTTCAACAAAATGGCTGGCTTGTGTAAAATTTTTAAACTAGCCCTGATGTCGGATGTTGAAAAGTAGATGAAGCGAGGTTAAGCTTTTTTTCTTAATTGTCTTAGGAACATACAACCGACACACTTGTCCGCCACACGCCTCGGCTTGAAGACTTGGGTGTTCAAATGACAAAACTGGAAAAGCAGGCGTTATGGGAGTTGCGCCCATACCGTGCAGATCAGTACTATGAGGAGCAGCTGGGAGAATTTCCGGATCCGGCCCCGCCAAAAGTTTTTGCCTAAAACCTACTTTGTGCTTGAACATAGTTTGATCTAGTGTAAAATATTGTTGGCGTTGTAAGTTTAAGTAGTAAATAATATACCATGTTAAGATAGTTTGGCATTTCTTTTGCAGCCTGCAGAGTAAACCACGTGAAGAGAGTTTTGGACAAAGTGGATGGATGGATAGACTGATGCCAATTATTAACGAACTGTATGAAAATGTTTTAAGTTATTAAAGAAAATGTCCATTTTGTAAAGTAAATTAAGCTTGTAATAATTAACAATCTAAAGTAGAAAATTTTCCACACTTGTTAGTTCACTATACCATGCGCAATGGCTGTTTGCCGTGACGTCACCATGAGTTAGCCAATGACGAACGAGAACAACGGCTGTTTGGCCGTCTGATTGGACTAGCCCAGTCACGTGATATGTACGTCACAGCAAACAGCCATGGCGTGTGGTATAGCTGAAGCCTGTGCGGTGTGTTGGATGGACCACTGCTTCGGTGTGGTTTGGTCACTCGTGCGTAAGTCCATATTTCACCAACTTATTTTCTCAATTACATTTGTGCACATTCGTTAAAAACACTGATTTTCGTTTGCTTCTCTCACTCAATCAGCGCATCCCCCTTCAGCCACTTCTCCTTTATTGGTGAGCGTATTTTAAAAAGAAACAAACTGGATAGTGATTTCTTTCATGCTATTTGTGCACTCCGGCTAACATAGGAAGCCGTTAACACCGTAGCGAACAGCGTGTTCTCATTGTGTGGCCTGATCAAAATTGCAACCAAGGTTTTTTGTTTTTTTTGTGTGTGCCTTAAGCAAAATAAAAATTACTTATTTATTGAAAGCATAAATTCAATATTCTATAACCGTAGACCCTTTATGAAGGTAAAGTTACTGTTTAATGTTGGATATACAGTAGACCCTCAATTATCCGAACTAATTGGGACCAAGGGGTGTTCGGATAATCGAAAATTAGGATAATTCCAATTTAACTGCAAAACAAACAAATAAAAATTCAGTTTCACTTAGTTTGTGTGAGTGTAGAAGACTGCCGAAAGAAAATGTTGCAATGAAGTGATTCCAGAAGCAGAAATAGGGCAAGCTCAATTTGTAATCCTCGTCGGAAAATTTCTGAATAATTTCCAAGAAAGGGAGTTCGGATAATTGGGGTTCGGATAATCGAGGTTCTACTGTACCTCGTACCTGTCATAAACTAATAACCCCATTTTCGTGGCTTGGACGGAATTCTAATTCACAACCTTCAGACTAGTAAGCTGATATTGAGCTTTACTGACTTGATGAAATACACAAATTTTAAAACGTTTAATAACATGACATATTTCATTTGTTGACGGGTTCCAATACACAATGTGATGCCAACAAAAAATGCCTAAACGCGTTTTCAGTTTATTACCAACAATCGTTCAGTCACTTCATTCTTAGGCTAACACTGTTGGAGTAGTCGTCCTCATCAATGCTGCAGGATAAGTTTTTATAAATATAGATGAATGAGTAAGGTAGTCGTCCTGGATTCCAATAACTGCCTTAACCTTGACAGTGGAATAAAGTAAAATAAATATTTCCTCCTTTCCAGCCTGTAGTAACATTAAATGTATGGACAAATACACGCATTAGACCAGAAAAAAAAGCTCTTGTTGCACGTACGAAATGAAGCCGTCGTAGCCAAGTAGTTGGTCACACAAATTACCTACAATTTTTAGTTTAGTTTTAGTTTGTGAAAAAAAATCGGCATTAAAATGGGATAGTGCTGGAGTCAAGCTGCCTTATTTTGGATGTCTAATATTGGTACTGTCATGTAGGTACAGTATCATAGTGAGCCCCAATTGGCTGTAATCGCATTATTCTGCGAATGTTGGGAGAAAATCCGTGCGGAATCCTGGATTACGTCTTGGTACCAAAACTATTGGGAAAAATGTAAGTTCCAACTTCCGACCCCATCCCGTACAGATGTTATGCTGTACTAGTTCAGCATGGTGACGACAACTGTAGAAGCAACACATCGACACCTTGTAAAATTTAAATAGTTTTCACAGATTGTGTTGTGTATCGGAACCATATGTGCGTAACAGCTGTAACGGAGTACGTATTGTATATTGGAACCATATGTGCGTAACAGCTGTAACGGAGCATATTGTATAACAAGTGTGTGTGATTGAAGGACATGCATGGTATTTTATGTGCAATACCTCAACCCAAAAGACGAATAAGTCGCACCAACACAAAATTCACAACGAAACTCCCCGATATCTATTCCCAATGAACCGAAAACTCTACTACTGAAGCAGGTTAAAATCTCTCCCAACTAGAAGAATTTGTATGGCTTCCTTAATATTTCGCCAACTAACAGGGGCATGACTTTTTCAGAGGAGCAGTTGGATGAAGTCATCTTTTAAACTGCTCTCAAGAAGCCACGCTGTAATTAGTTGGCGAAATATAAGGAATCCGTACGAATTCTGCTAGTTGGTTGAAATTTTAACCTTCATCATCTTTAATGAAATAGATAGCAAAAAAAAAAAATACTTTTGAAACCCTTGCATAAATAGACTAGGCGGAACGGCAGTTACACCTACATTTTTAGCCCTGTCTCTCTCCCCCCCCCCTAGATTTTTCATTCCGTTCCCCTCTCCCACTTTTTCATTTTTATTCTTAGTTTTTTACGCTGATAATTTCATTTTTATTCTTAACTACGAAACAATTTTTTGTTCATCGATAATACAGTTGCTTGTTTTTCGTGAACTTGAATTGTTGATCCTCAAAACTTTTGCATTCTTCATTTTGTTGGGGCAACTCGTTATTCAATGTGAAACCCACGCTATCAGAATTAACGCACACTAAAACTATTTCTAACAGTTTACGATTTGGTGCGGAAAAAAACTCTTCGCGTTGTACTTGGTTAGCGTACAAAATGTCACCAAATTTGGTTCATTAGTTTTAGCGTGATGCTGTGACAAGGATACCCCAATGAGCTTCTGTCCAATAAATGAAAGCAGAAATGCGCATAATTAAAAGTATTGGCTTAAATTAATATTATAATGCTAAAATCATTTTGATACAAACCATAAACCAGTTGGCTTTGGCTCAGTCATGTACAGTGAACAGATCCAATCCAAACAAATTTCAGAAATCGGTCTAACAACGCATATTACCCAATTTCGTTGGGCTACGAAAATACCAGTAACCGTGCTTACAGTGGTAGAAGACAGCAGGCAAAATTTACACATAACACTAGCAGCAAATGTCTTAAATTTTCGGTGACACGCAGTCACCTTACGAAAGCAGCACCACACTCACAAATTTACATCACGGTAACGAAAAACCAGTCCCATTTGCATTTCAAAATAAGTGCACATGAAACAAACTTATGTTGCAACTGGGTTCCTCACTGTCTACTGAACCCGGTAGCCAGCTGATCAATCTTGCTGTGCATTGGTCCTGTTAAGTTCATGAGGGGAACACTTTGTTATTGGAAATGACGAGTGAATCGAATGTACGATGATGTGGGTCCTGCAGAGTTAGTTAAAAAGAATTGCGATGCTAAGTAGATCGGTGACGCATCCTCAATGGAGATGTTGAAAAAATTTCATTCCAAATCTAATCTAGATGCACTGGCAATTGTCTTCCAAAATACTTAACATTACCAAGTTCTGATATGTTGAAGTTTGTCATCACTAATTTTGTTCCACCTAACCTTGAATATTGTACCCAAGCATGGAGTAAACAGTACACCATCTCCAATCGATTGCTACATCATGTTGCTCCAGAATGATGGGAGCTTTCTCAGAAAAAGCCAAGTGGTATTGATAGAAAGTTGTCCCCCCAAAGTTCCTATGCATGTCTTGGATACTGCGCAAATAAATATCGAGCTCCTAGTGGCGTTGGGGAAAAGCGTCGCACATGACTGATTTAAAAATGCAAAATGCACGAGAAAACTCCTCAATGGTTAGCAGCCGATGATCGTTTGCCTTTAGGGTTATTATGAGGCCATCTGCAGTATAAACATACCTAGACATTATAAGACTGAGAAATTAGGGCAGCAAGATTAATGTTCTTACCGTCGATTATGTCCTGTATTGTGTGAGCGGTCACTGAATCCACGTGAAGAAATGCGTCTGCCGCAATGCCCGACCCAAAGCCGGCACCAAAACTCGTTGCCCTCGCACTCGATAGCACGTGGCTGACCGGAGCAGTCCAACCGCGGTCGTGGGGCAGGTAAGTAGCAAAAGGAGGGAAATGCCTGCCAAGCGCTGGCCACGCGAGGACGTCAACAAGCCCGGAGGCGTTTCATGTGATGCACTTGTTGAAAACAAAGGACGAATTCGGCAACCATTGTCTCTGTTAAGTAAAGAGTTAATTTCTCGTTCAATGCATAGTAATCGCGACGCACACCGGCCAGGGCTTCGGGAGTAACGATGTCATCGTCAGCTTCCGAATCTTTGTTAGGGTTAACAGATGCCGCACTGCTACAAGGAGGAAATACAGCTGCGTGAGTCCCCAATATGAGCAGGGCAACTTGACATGGTGTTGACAGGCGGCTCGTTGTCGGCCATCACATGGAGTTCGTTGACTGGAACGTCTTCCTGACTGGGAATAGTAGTGTTAGTTGCACGATTCTTACTATTTTCCCTGTAAAATTGCACTATCATAGTTCGTTTGGCACCCGACGGCACGACAACGTCCATTTTTGCAAGTTTACTCCAAAGTTCGGACGTGGTCAAATTAGCAGGGTCAGAAGTGTCCAAATTCGTCGCACTGGATAGCACATTTTGCTTAGTTGGCCGGCCGCGACGTATTCTTTTGCCATCATTGGAATTGGATGAGGCCGACGTATCCATGACGGTGGATTGATGCCGTTATATTGGAACAGCGACGAAAATAAACTACGAAAATAACGACGACGTAAAACAAACAGCGACGTAACAAAAGCAACACGCCTGAGGAGGCGCTCACACAAGACTAACAAAAAGCGCATGAGCAGTTGTGAAGTTCCATACCCAACTTAGACTATTAAATTATATGAATACACAAATATCACCTCCAAGAATGTTTCTACAACAGTCCACTTAAATTTTCGAGGAAGATAACACCGTTCCTCTTCTTCAGAAGCCCACACCACAGCAGAGAAAGTTCGTTCGATGTGCGCTTACTCCATGTTGCACTTTAAATCTTTGCGCACGTGCTGCCGACCACTGATCTCTA
>JAHWFP010166869.1:163441-183210 GCA_023313725.1 Lithobius niger
CCTCTAGTGAATAACTTAGAGATCAGTGGTCGGCAGCACGTGCGCAAAGATTTAAAGTGCAACATGGAGTAAGCGCACATCGAACGAACTTTCTCTGCTGTGGTGTGGGCTTCTGAAGAAGAGGAACGGTGTTATCTTCCTCGAAAATTTAAGTGGACTGTTGTAGAAACATTCTTGGAGGTGATATTTGTGTATTCATATAATTTATTATGTCTGAATATTATCACTGTCAACGCCGTTTACCGGTTTTTGAACTTAGACTAGCCCAAAGCAAAGCTTTGGCCACAAAAGAATGTGCCCTGTAACAATCAGCCAGAGGGTGAGCGGGTTCATTCTTGACAAAGAAAAAGGGCCAGCAAAAGGACAGCTGATTGCTTCAATAATGCTTGCCATTAGAGCCGAGTTGAATAGTTTCAAAGTTGGTCGAGTAACAATCACTGCATACACGATTATTGTTGCGGGCTTATGAAACAGCCAATTCAACCACACTGAGAATAACGGGGGCGCCCTCCATGGAAAACGCTATTTATGTCCCTAAGAAAACAAAAAACCAGATTTTCCAACGGAGGGGGAGGGAAATCTGACCACACAATGAGAGAAACAGTGGGCGGTCGGTGACCATTTTCATTTCATGCTGCCTAGTGTAGTATTTTGCTTACACCTAGCTTTTTTTTTAATTTGATGCAATTCTTGTATGTGTTTTTACCATAAATTAATTTGCCACTCGATCTATGTACAAATAATCTATCTTTATTTAATACAGTTAAACACAATCGTTCATCGTCTCTAAGTCAGTGAAATAAAGCGTTTGTTCGTCCGTTAAGTTAGAAGCGGACATGTACATAAGTAGCATTGTCACATGGAAGAACGCATTGCATTTTCTTCAATAACTTAAAAATTGTAAAGTAATAAATGTCGTGCAATAATCAAACAAATATTACAGTCACATTCACACGTTATTATGAGCAAAATAAACAAGCATTTTGATTTAGTAAAAATATAACAAAAAAAAACAGAAAAAAAATAGAAAGTTATACCGGTAGTTCCTTATACAAAAAAAAAAAAAATTCTGTTGATGATAACACACAGTTACGTGCAAGCAAATTAAAACTGACCTCAAAATCACCTCGTCATCACAAGAAATAAACTCCAGAACAATACGTTCATATCTGTCTCTGCGTCAAATATAATTTTATAAGACTTACACAACGCCGAATACATATATATAAATAAATATACATTAAAAAAAAAAGACTCCCACAATACTAGAACTAGTTTGTTTTAAAAACTTCATATATAAACAAGAGTTCAAATTCACACACCTTTAAAATGCTGAAAAACAAATTCTGTGTTGTAAGATAAATCAACGGAATTGCATCGGCAATTAATTGAATCTTAGCACTTGTTTATTTACAAATACTGTGTGCTAAGAATTACATGTTAAAAATCCTAATTAAAATTTTAAAAACTCAAATATAATTTCTTCACATTACATGCTACGCACAATTAAAAAATTACCATGAGTTAGTTGTTGAAAAGGGGAAGAAGGATTACATTTGTTACTGACAACCCATAGACCACATATTTTGAATGAGGGGAATTCAATGCAATGTAACAACATTTTCCTTCGTTTTTTTTTTTTTTATTTTGAGAAGAGAACGTCATAATTGTTGTCTTGTGTTCTAATGTTTACATTTTCATTTCGCTCAGTGATGTCGGCTAGTATTTTCTTAAAAGATTGATTATTTGGTCAGCTCCAGAATCAATCCATTTGGATTGAATTATTCATCGATCCATACATTACAGACCTCAATTCGGGGAGAAAACTTTGTGCATTTCTACAGTGCATGTAATTATGTAATGGAGCCATCGAGATTTCATATTAAGTTATACTGACGCGGGATGAAACATGAAGTGAATATGTTGGATGTTTTATGTAAAATAAAACGTAGGAGAACCAGGCATTACAACTGTTCTTGGTGCACTTGTACTTCCTACGTATAGTTAACATTAGCCTTGTGTTTGTTTATCATAACGTGACGTTGGTTGACAATTATTTAATTGTGAGTTGGTAACAAAAGACTTAATTATAATAAACACCTATTTCGGCAGGAGAAAATTATAAGCGGAAGCATTCAAAACTGGCATTTTCACTTAGCAGTATTTTACGCCAACAGGCTGAATGGCTAATTTAAATAAAAGTTATTAAATAATCCCTGCTGCTTTTATTAAGAAAAAAAGTCCAAAACATTAGCGGTAGCATAATTTTTAAAGAGGAAAACACTTTCATTCATAAATATATCTAAATTTTTACCACAGATTTTAAAATGTGTTTAAAACCACCTAACCACGAGGAGGACAACAAAACGTGGCTGCAATGCCACCAAGGTTAGACCTGCCAGGGTAAAAGCAAGATAACATTTGTGATGGTTAATACAGCAGTGAATCTGAGACTACAAAGATTTCAAATGCAAGCAAAGAATAGTTATCACCACCACTGTAATGGAATTAAGACAGATTTTAACGAATACAAAACAGACATGAATTTACTATAAATATAATATTGGCACTGCTACACACTTTCGTGGGTAAATTTCGTACTGAATTGGTATGTAACTACCACATTTACAAAGCCTTTTCATAGAAAGACGTGCTACATCTACAATAATGCTACAGTTTCAACTAATTTGTAAGCCCATTTTCTACTTGAAAATTGTAGCACAGGAGGCGGAAGGATTATGGACATTCACCCAACAATGGAATAAATGCAAGCAAAAAATTGTTACGCTTTTACTAACAATGAGAAAAGGGATTAGGAATCAATGGTGTGCACTACCTAGACCCCTTGTGAGAACACTATTAATCTGAGAAACAAAAACAAAAATAGTTTGATTTATTTTCCACAAACTTTACAATAGGAAGATATAGGTTCACTATTTTCCGGAAAGGATCACATTTTGTGCTGAATCTGGTTTTGACAAAGTGTAGCAGGGCTGCACAAATATTGCACGTAATACTAGTTCATAACACGGGTGACTTAGTGGTCACAAAAGCTAACATTGGTAAATGGTGTTCATCGAATTGGATGGTTACCGCTTGTCGTAATGGATAAGAAAAAGCTCTCCAACCCAAAATCTCAATGCCTGACGAAGACGAACGTGTCGGGGAGCCACAATAATATCATGAGTTCGAAAATACCGTTAATTCAGCAACTTTACTTTGGTTGAAGTTCATATTAAAGACAGTCACTTACGCAAAACCAAAATTCGTCCAAGTTCCACTATTCAAACTTGCTAATTATTGACTATCTCTACTAATAAGTCTTATTCAGGCATGCTTCAGGCAAAGTCTTATTCAGGCATGCTTCAGGCATGAGTCATCTCTTGCCTGAAGACTATCAGTAGTGACAGTCGAAAATTTGCAAGTATGAATAGTGGAACTTGGACAAATTTTGGTTTTGCGTAAGTGACTGTCTTTAATCATGAGTTCCCATTGTTAGTCGAAAATTTGCACTCAACAGTTTTAAGACTTTTGGAAAAAACATAAGCATGAGTTCATCAAAAAAAAAAAGAAAGAAATAATTCAATACATGTATCGGTGTTGGATCAGTATAAATTGGTATCAATGCAGCCCTGCAAAAGTAGTTGGATTAATTTTACATGCGATCAAATACAGATTCAAATTTTGTGGTGGAGCTGGTTTCGTAAAAGTCTCTCCAAGTTCATATTATATTTGAACCCGTACGTACATAAATGGATACGTCCAGCACACAAAGAATTGGCCTTCCCCGTAACAGTGGGATTGAATCAACATAAAAAAATTATTGAGTGCTGGGTAGACTAATTGTGGTTTCCTTGCAGTGGTGCAGCACTTGCAACAGTTTGCTAGATGCTCACGTCACGCGTACGTCACTAGCACTAGACCACCCAAACGACAGCATGCTGGCAGATTAGTACACACTACACAGCAAGCTATGTATTGTACAGCAAGAAAAATTGCAACTGCTAACACCATGCGATTCAAATTTTGTATCGGTAGAAAGCAGCTAGCTCGTTTCGCAGCCAAGCTAGCGCCACTTTTGTTTCTGCGCAGATGTATGTACAGGAATGAAAGCCTGCCTCGATTCAGCGAATTTCTTCTTTTTTTTAAGCTTTGCAAACCTCCTTTAAATGCATTAAAAACCTTAAAAGATGTACAAATTGGGCAGCTTTCCTTTTTCCCAGTTTTCAATGAGTTTTAAGCCTCCATCTAGCACTGCGTGAAACGCACCCAATACTTGGAGCAATGCAAACTGCCGCTCAATTGTAGGGAAAAGAAAAAGCCATTAGGAAATTGCTTTAGCACTGCAAGGAAAAGACGCACAGAAATTCAAGAAAACACACACGGAAATTCACCTAACTTGCTAACTTTAGCGTCTTTACCTCTCAGATTAGTGTATGTATATTCTTACAAGGCCAACCTTAAAATTAAAACCATCTTCTACTTTATAATTACATTGTCTCGCTGTATTGCCTCGCCAAGAAGAGATTCGAGGCTACAATTTCGACAGGTTTTGTTCAAAGCTTCAACAGTGTGTTAAGACTTAGATTCCCTGTCCTTCTGGACCAGTACTGGTTAAAAATGTCAGTAGGCACACAATACTACACACAGTTCAAAATGGCAAGATATCGAACTAAAATCTTGGCGAATTTTCTTGGTTAAAAATTATAGACAATGGTATCAGTATTTTTTTTTTAGAATCACCCGGACAAATTCTGTACATCTCTTCTGTGTCTTTTTCACTACAAGTCTGCTGAATTATTATTATTATTATTAATATTAAACACGTTAAAATTGTATGCAAATTAATTAGTCCGTTAAACATACTACAATGGTATAGTCAAAGTGGTTGCGTAAGACTTATTTCTCTTCATTTTTCTTTAAGACTTGTCATTGGGAAAGCTGTGAAATTAGTATCGGTATTAACAAGAAATCAGGAGGTTACTAAAAGTGTTGGTATCAAACCTGTAGTGGTATCAGCATAAAATTTGGCATTGAGCGTTTCACACATCTTTGCTGACTGCAGACTCAATCCCTGCAAATCGAGGCAATATATGACATTTACCGCCACACTTATACTGAAGTGGATTGTTATACAAATTTAATACACTGCATTCTGTATAAATATTCTGGTAAATATTTAAAATATGACTGGGAATTACAAGTACACAGCTCAAGAGTCTCGTTTAACAGATTACAACACAATTAAATATAAACGTGGATTAGGAAACTGTTCACGCTTAAAGACACAAGATCATCGTTACTGCCCACGAACCATGTGGGGATTCCAATATACAATGGAAGTCACACGTCTTAAAGAACCTCCAATGATTTTGACTCTTCTTTTGATATATAATTGCATAGACTTACATACACCATTTTAAACATTAAATTGTTGTACTAGTGTTTTTTTGCCAACACTCGTCTTGCAGTTAGGATGTAAATGTTAGCAATTAACCCAATATGCAGCCCCAATTCTGCAAATTCGCACACGGCCAAAGCTTTTTGATTTGTTTTTGGTTGTTTTGATAATTTGTCACCCAATGAATCTAGACAAGTTTAGTGTTAAGAACTTATTTGGGGCACTCGAATAAAATTTTGGTTTACAGGCGGGTTGGAATTTGAAGATATTTTATATCTTATTTTATGCAACTGTCCCAATTTCGTTCAGAAGTAAAAGCTTGATCTTGCTTTTTTCTAGTTTTTGTCAATATTTCTCAATGTTTCGAGTTAGAGGCCTAAAGGTGCGGCTCATTTCGAGCTGGTTAAAATGGTATACTAAAATATCAAACTCAAAATTCTGTGAAGATATGAATTTTAGCGGTGGGCTCTAGATCCACGCAAAGCATTTGGCCCAAAGTGATCTAATGCACCCATACACACCTGTAAACCAATGTTCAATTCTGCATGACCTTTAAATTTGTTTGAAGTATTTTTATTTATTTTTGGCTACGGGGTTAAAAGCTGAAACGCCAGGAGATTTATATTCTCATTTTTAAGGCTTCATTCTTTGTCTATTCACTCACTGCGAATTGATAGCGGTTTTGACGTGCACAGATGGGGAAAATGATAAGGAAGGAATTTTTCTGTGTATCACATAATGACACACATGTCATTCCCAGATCCCTTACAGACGTTACTCATTCTAAGCAGAGAAACTTTTTTTGGGGGGAGGGGGTAGGAAAGGGTTGAATGCTAAGCACTCCAGAAATACAGCGTATATTTTTGATTAAACTACTCCTTTAGACCCCAAAAACTAACCGCTAGTTAAGATAGCTACCATTTTGGCATGAAGGTCAAGTTATGACTACAGTACCAATCATGATTGAACGTGTTACATGGACATTCATCCACTTAAGCAAATACCGCAGCCGTCGGTCTTCTCAATCACTTGTTCGTGGCTTCCTGGTATAATTTTAAAACACCCCTTTATTTAATGTTGATGTAAGATTTTTTTACAACTCTTTACCAAAAGTTATCAAAACTTGCATGAAGTCGTAGATCCACCAAGAGAGAAACTTTTCAAGCAGCATTACTCTTAAATTTTGGCCTGAAGAGGAGCAACACTGCTAGAAAACGTGTCTTTTTAATAAACATGTGCCAGTATGAATAAAAAAAAGAAGAGACAACAGTATTGGTATTAGTTTTTTGTTCAGAAGCTTGGCCAAATCCTTGAAAAACACTGCTGCAGTTTATACTGTGAAAAATCTGTCCCAATAAATACGGGAAGCTGTGTTCGCGGCCAAATTCGAACGCTCAAGTGGGCAAAGCAGACGATGTTGTAGTAGAAGGCTAGGAAATCCTCAAAGCCTGAAAAAGATATCAGTGGGATATCGAAAATTTGCTAGATTAAGTAGGTGTGCAGGTTGTGAAGTTATTTTTATAACTTGGCCAAGTTTTGCTCATTGACATTGAAATACACCATTTTTTAAATGCCATTTTGAGAGCCGTTTGAAGGTACTAATTGTGATTCGTTTTCTTAATTATGAAAAAATTTATAAATAATACCCAAAAGTGAATGGTAAGGATCGAGATATCAGATGAACTTCTCAGAAAACTCAAGTCTCCTTTATTAAGGTATTGTTAGTATTATTAATCCGAAAAGTATTAAAAATGGTACCAGTATCGGTTTGATGGCAACAGTGACATCGACACTCCCTTACCTCCCAAGGGATTACAACTTCATGCAAGTCCATAAATCTTTATTGAGTACTTTCAAAAATTGTGCAGCGGTGTGAATCCTTAGACCGCACAACAAATGTACTTATAGTACCCTCCGTTGAAATTGTTATTTTCCCCAAGTTTATAACAAGCTGACTATCATGCTTGTACTTTGGGCAGGAAATCTAACTAGAGCCATGTAATACCCTACAAGAAGTCTGCTGTCCCAGTGACCTTTGCTCACCAAACATAACTGATCAAGAAGCACAACAACAAGGGCTATTACTAGACCAAATGGGAAATGCTGTATGTATCTGCATGTTTGAAACATAAAACATTGTCAATTTTACAATAATAATAACATGGTTTGTTGCTGAGGCCTGGGGCCTGAAAGACACTAGCTAGAGGCTGCTTTACTTGTGATTAATTCGTTCATAGCACAGTACCATGATCTCTCAAACAATTGGGTAAGTCAATCGAAGAACTTCAAAGAGTAGCCGAAATTCCTTCTTCAATAACGGAACTGCACAGTGGGACTATCTGTTAACGGTAAAGAATTTTGTTTACAATTTAACATGATTTTTTTTTGGGAAACCAAATTCCAATGCGGCCCTGTGTCCAGGCTACATGACTAACTATGAAGAATGGTAGTTCTATCGACTTATGACTATGGAGAATACTAAATGTTATCCCAAGATCAGTTTTCAATCTACAGAGTTCTAACAAGTACAGCCCTAGTAAGTTGCACAAGCATAGCAAATCTCACATCCTTGGTAAAGATTCAGTAAAACGTCTGTGAATCGATTCGAGGTGGTCAATGCCGTTAAGGAGATAGGGAGACCAAACTGGGCTTACGTCTTCCAAAGAGGATGAACATGTTATACAGTACAGTTTGGACACAAACCCCCTAAACGTCAATATTTACCTGAAGACATGACAAATGTTTACTTTTTGCATGTCAAGTTGGCTTTGTGTTACCGACTTGACATTGAAAATAATAAACGTCTTATAATATTTTAGTTAAAGGTGCATGCTTTCGTTACACTAAACTTTACTTTTCTCACAGAATCATTTAAAGTAAATCACTTATTGAAGGACCATGGGCGTAGGCAGTTTATTTGGCAAAGGAAGGGGGGAGGGGGGGGGGTTAATCCTTTTCCTAGCCTTACTTCTGTACAGGAAGTGCATTTACTCCTTCAGGGAAAAGTTAGGATTACGCTGCTCATTCACGTATGTGATCTGATTCAATCTAGCATTAATACAATGCCTATATTCAGGGTTTGCACAAGATCCCACAAGAAAAATTCAAGCACATTCAAGATTTTTTCAAAACTAATATAATATTTTCAAGGACTCTCATTTACTCACCAATTAAGTTTACTGGATTAACACTACCAAAATCCATCATAACTAAACGATAAAACCTGCTTCTAATAACACGGTTTTTTTTTGTAAACTACAGAGTTGGAGAAAGCTGCAAGCTGAAGCGGCAGCAAAAGAAAACACTAATCTCCTGTCCAGGAGAGAGCGCTCCAAGTGCCCTGGTGTTAACTTCCAGCCTGGGACAAACTTGTGGAAAATGGTGGCATAAACGCACTGGAGCTCTTAATCGTAAATTGTGTTGGATAAAAGATTGGTTTTGTGGAATGTGTGAAGCTTTTAGTTAACTTGGTATTGAACTCCACACTATTTATATTTGTGACCTCAGAGCATTTTAAGGGGGCAAGCACTTGCTCCGGGGCATTCAATAGGTGATTTACGGTATATGGTTGAACTTAGCTCGGGCAAGACAGTTTAAAACATGATGTTCAGCTGCATTTAATTGGGTAACAATTATTCACATTCTCAATTTTGCTCAACTAACCAATTCCACATCACCCAGACAACAGGGTCGGTGGGAAACATTTCTACGTTATTTATAAAACCACTAAGTTGAAAGCAAATATGAGGTATGAATCATCACATCAACACTACTTTTAAAGTGTGCCGAATCCTATTTACTTGGAAGTATATCTGAATTGAAACTCATGCCAGTCCGTCCTTATTCCGCTTTGGCTTGGCCAATCTTGGAAAAGTTTCAACTCAAGTCAGGCAGATGTTTTACACACTGTTTTTCTGCCAACCCAACCTGAAAGGAACTTTTCCTCACCCTTCTGTTCCTACTGACCCTTTTTTTTTCAATTTTTAAACCCTTACGTTTTGAAAAGTACGAAGAGGAGCGCTTGGACGAGGGCCATGGCGATAATCACCACCCACTCATTGCGCTGGAGATTCTGTTGAAATTGCTGGTTGTCCTTCAAAAGTTGCTCCATGTTGCGCTGCAGAATGACGAGTTGCGCGTTCTGCTTGGCTTGCATCTCTTCAAGGGGTTTCAGTAGCGCCTAAATAAAAAAGGGTATCGTTAATATGTCCTTCATCTGTAATAAGAGTATAAACACACGTAGGTCGACAGGGAACCTCTTTCATAACAAAACATGAATGTCACATCGACCCACACTAAATTATGACTGAAACCCCTCATCATTTGAAGGTGGGATAACGTTGCATGTACTAATCGAGTCATTTTAAAATGCCAGGTTAGTCATGTCGTGGCCAGCAAATTCAAAATTAATAGCTTCGGCCAAGCAATAATAATTAGTTTATTTTAAAGAGATTTGTAAGGCTGTACTGGACAGATTTTGCCGAACAGATTTTGGCAGATTTTGTGCTGATCGGCAAAAATCGGTTCGGCGAACAAAAACTTACAGATTTTCGATTTTTGCTAGGCCCTTGATAATAAATAAATTCTGTTTCACCACATGTTTTGTTATCTTTTGTTTTAACTTAGGCTAGGCTTACATGTTTTACATTGTGTAGGCTAAAGTTAACAACGTACAAATACTTACTTTAATTTGGGTAAAAAAAAATGCATTCCAATGTTTGTATTAGCCTACAAATTTGTTAGCCTAAAAAAATTGTTAAAAGTCAGTAGCGATCGGTTCGGTTAAATCGGATCGGTACACCCATTAATCAGCTGATCGGATCGGAATCTGTTCAGCAGAAAAATTGCTGATCGGTACAGACTTAGAGATTTGTCAAGATTGTATTTCTCAAAAAATTACGATCAGCAGTTCAACTACATGTACTTTACATTAATTAACTAAACATTAATTCTTAACTTTACCTGGAAAGCTTTACTCGACGATTCCGTAAGCTCTGAGGGCGCCGACAGAAGAGGCGGCAGGGCTGAAGATAAAACCAATACACTAGATATACGAATTCAACACATTTTGAATGGATCTTACAACTACTACTTCAAGTTCAAATGTTTTCATATTGAGGCAGCACAGTTTGTGGCAGTTTGTCTACGCAGTCAGTTTGCTTTTAAAAGTTCACTGAATAAAAGGTAGTTGCTTGAGACCTCCAAGTGCTTTAAACATATGGAATATGAATTGGCAAGAAAATCATGATTACTGTATTTTCTGCAGGCTGATTGCAAATTGCCCGGAGTTTTAAGGTACGTGCATGTAACTACAGGTTCAAGGAAATAATCAAAGGATTCCTATCATTTTGAATAAAAAAAACTAATATTTTACCAAAGTTTCCAGAGCACACAAACAACAAACTACTCAGGTCGACGCCTAAAGTGATTGGAAGGAACCAAGGTGGCAGAGCATGCTGGGAAAAAGCATGGACGACGCCATCTGATAGGAAAGCTATGTAAAGCTTATTTAATTACATTAAAGGACAACTTTGGGCATTTGAGCATTAAATTAAGGGATTTAAGATAAAACTAACGGGAAGCATTTTCAGATAGTAAGAAACACTTTTTGTGGTCCATCAGACCACCCATTGATCATGGTAGGGTTAACTAGATTTTGTTCTGCTTTTTGTAAAAGTTTTGGTAAGGTTAAAAATGGAACTTTTTCGGCTAGCACATTAAATTGATTCATTCAACATCAGGCTCATGGAAATTACTCATAAGAACAGAAAGCAAAAAATGCCTCTTTACCTTCGCTGTCCGAGCTGTCGCTTCCCCGAACCCCTAACTCAGCTTCTGGAGTTGAGCTCTCACTCTCCTCACGCTCTCGTATTCGCCGCCCCAAGCTGGCCTGCTTGGAAAGACGTTGACTGCGCGTTAGGAGAGTGTCCACCGAAACCTACAAAACAAAACCATAAAGCATGAAAAATGAGCAGTTTGCTTTGGAAATTATTCAATCGCAAACCGACAACAGACTTTGAATAATTAATGGCATGTTTGAACCAAGCCAAGATAGCAACAAGTTTTAAGTATCTGTGAGTGAACATAATTTTGTTACAAGTTCTTGTTAATTTGTTAGGTTAATAACAAGACGTTGCTTAATTAATTGCGCAAGTCCAAGTTTACAAAGGGTTTACTGGTTTAACGATATAACTTCAAAACCGTTATGGCACATATACTCATTTCCATGGTAAGTTACTGACTACGGCAACGATCGATTTTGTACAAGTCAAAATCGACCATTGTATTTTGACCGGAATCGATTTTGTATTTATAGATGCCAGTCCCCGACCCGAGTTCAAGCACAAATTGCATACTCGGCTTTTGCCTTAAATTTTACAAGCATCAGGCATTCCTAATAGCAATCCATACCTGGTCGTCGACGCTAACAATGCTGCTGGTTCGAATGATCGGTGTTCTGTGCCTCGTTTTTGTCCTGATGATGTAGTCGCATTCATATTGAAGGACGTCATTGCGTGGATCCCAGGGACGCGAACTGTTCAACAAATACAGTTAAAATAAACAAAGAATCGAGCGAATTAGCGAAACACGAGAGTATGGCGTTAAGTCAACGTCAATATTTGGCGTTGCACATTGCGTCATTCCTGTTGTGTAGCAGCAGTTTGACTTTAATCCCACACTACACAGTTGGTTTTCTAAAAAGCTTCAAGGAAAAGAAACGTACGGTATACCACCAATTAGCTAGTCGATTACTTACTCTGCGTTCTTGTAAACCCATTCGCCTGTAATGAGGTCCTGTTCAAAATGGTGGGACGACCACTCAAGGCACTTGGCTTTGCGCTCTTTTGTGGCGTGGCGCTGAGCTTCTTCCAAGATCGTCTTCTCTTCAGTAGCGGCCACTTGGTTGCAGTGATTGATGGCGTCGGTCACATGCAACCATAACCTGTGCACAACAAAGAAATTGTGAGGATTTACTTTCGTTTGGATAACTCGCTGGAACTGAGAAGGTGCTAACAGCAATGGTTATGGCTGTACTAGTACTGATCCTTATTTCGGTACCATCAAAAAGCCCAATTTTGCCTGGGGAAAATGAAAATTGGTTTCTATTACCTAACTGAAAATATACACTACCTGTAAATTTCTTGCATTCAGTTCATGGATGCTCCTTATCTCTCTTGAGGTTTACGCTCTCTAGATCTGGCTAGCTGCGCAACTCCCCTGCGCATGTGTCAGGTGGCGGCCGGCCTGGGATGAATGCTTTTATAGGAGGGGTGCACACGCATCATGTGCAGCCCTCCCACAAAAGCATTCAGCCTAGGCCGACCGCCATCTTTTTTCCTCTTAATATGTCATCGGCTAGAGCTGCAAATTTTGAAGTTTTAATGCATCGAATGAAACGAAACAGTCATGAACTTGTCTCTAACGGTAAGCTGCTCTCGACTGCCTTACTTTTCATAGTTTTACAAAACCATATTCTCTTGCCTGCAATTTATGCACGCCGTGCATTTGTGTGGACATTCGCAGGCATGGTTACTTTTGGTTTCGTTTTTAGGATTCGAGTAATAATCGTCAGGACCAGGGCGGATTAAGACATTGTGGGGCCCGAGGGATCACGTTGTATCAGGAGCCCCAATCTAAATAGGGTAGGTAATTAAGAAGGGTGACCCACACAAAAAAAAGGAAACCTTTAACTATCTGAAAGACCAACTGCTTTTTTTAACGTGAAAATGGGGACCATGTTTCTGGATACACCGAACCCAGCTGTCTACTGTTTTAGGATTATGCATTAATCAAACCTTAAAGATTTTTTTTCCCGTTTGTGATGGTGACAGAATCACTTCTTTGTTAGAATTTAAGGGTAAATGTTTAGTAATGGGGAAAGTTACTCTACCCGACCGAAAATGGGTAGTTCTGCTAGTCTAACATAAACAAACATGATATACCCACGACATTACCATTTGGAAAATTTTTTTTTTTAATTTAAGCAGTCATGGATGCCCCTAAACTACCTGGGGCCCGAGACAGCTGCCACATTTGCCTCACTATTAATCCAGCCTTGGTCAGGACACATCGTTGTGGAAGCATTACATAAAAATGAGTGTTGATGCGGCTACAATTTTTAGTTTGAGGGGTCTTCGCGAATTTTTCCTTTTTTCATTTGTGATTCATCCAGAAATCCATTAGTCCTATGTCTCCCCCTACCCTTCCATTTAGTCATTTTCTTGTGCAGTGAATTCATCGTTAATATCTTTGCTTCATTTCGATCGATTTAGCCAAAAATTAACCGTTGGCCAGTGGTGGCCATACTATTTTTGGCTAGCTGCAATTTAGCCGACATTTCTGTTAAGCCGGCTAAAAATGACAAAATAATGCATTCATAGCAGAGTCGCTCGTAGCCGTGAATGGCGTAAGAATTTTACGCTGCGCGTACTCCACTCTACTCAGCTTGACTGGCGGTTCAGTTGCAGAAGGCGGGTGAAAAAGAGCCATAGCCTCTGCGATAGCTAACGCAACATTGAATTGTAACTCTCGCTGCAGGTTGGCCTGGAATTCACGCTGAGAATTTTCTAACTCTTTCCCCAGCAAACTCTTTCCTTAAACGTTCGTCTACAGAGACGCCTGACCATGACGAGGAGACGGACTCCAGATGCAGATCCGGCCCAAGTACACAAAAATCCTTTTGAAATCTTCATCAGAATGCAGTTTACATGTGTCACAAGGAAATACAACTAAATAGCAAGGCTAGCAACACCAACACAAAGTGTGTTTATCTTCGGGGTCAAATACTTGTCGCAAACTGCAACACGACTCCGACACAGTTGGGCAGGCAGTCAACGGACGTGCTGACAGCTCGGATGTTCAATGAAAGAATGTGGGAAGAGCACGGTGGTCGCTAGGAGACACTCGTGCTCTGGTGGAGAGTTGATGCAGCTCGTTTAATTTTGGGGTTGGGGCATTAAATCCAACGTATTTATGGTATTGAATATAGGTAAGTATTTTAGGATAGTAGTAAAAATGGGGCATTCACTTTTTTTATATCAGCATCGGTATGGGCATATGTTGAAAAATGGATCGGTATCATCAGTAAATTTAGTATCGGTGCAGCCTTAGTATATACTACTTTCCCGATCCAGTTGTTAAAGCGTGGAACACCCTGCCGTTTTGTTACAGATTTGTATTTTTATTTAGTTTAATTGGGGCTAGGGGTGTGCGAGTAGAATAATTTTAATTCGAGTTGAGTAGAGTTTCCAACTGAAGAATTGAGTATCTAGACGAGTTCGAGTATTTGGTTAACACACTTATTTAGCAGGTGTCTTTTTAATTTGTTAGTGTAATAACAACTACGATGCTGTTGAACGGACTGTTCGGTCAATATCTACAACTAGTTTTCCAGTTTTGAGGATATAACTTTAAAATGGTTTGAGTTAGTGGCTTTTAATTTGCACCACTGGAAAGCTCTCGTCGAGACGATGAATTTGGTGTATTTGAACGTCAAAAACGGTCAAATATTGGCAAAGTTATCGCATTTTTACCGGATCCGAGTTTGGTTGGGATAAATCGAGTCGAGTTTGAGCAGATAGGAAACTCGACTAGAACTCGAAACTTTCGAGGGTCGCACACCCGTAATTTTAATAATAATATAATAAATTCAATTTCCTGCCCACAAGAGGGACATGGGGGCAGGAATGGGTTGAATTATCAACCACTTACAACCTAACCAACGTTAAAGGATGCTTTTACAAAATAAACAGACCAAATTGGGCGTGAACTGTGTCCCTATTCCTTCTCCTCGTCCTTATTGGCCATAGAAAATCTCTCTTCACAATAATTAAAAAAACAAAAGCAAAGACTCACCTTTCCGATTCAAAATCGGCCTGATTCTCCAAGGGCACTGTGTACCTCTTCAAACGTTTAGTTCGAACTTCAGGAGTAGCGTGCCACAATAATTGCTTATCCTTTATGAAAAGAAAACCAATAGCGTAGTAAATAATGCAATATTTTATATATATCTCGTGCGAATACGCAACGGTGAAGGAAATTGAAACTAAGTAAATACTATGACAATCTGTACTTACCATTGTCCGTTTGTCAATTATAAAGATTTCCTGATCCCAGTGACCATCAATCATAGCCAGGGTTTCTTTGCCAAGACGGATCTTTCCCGAAATAACATTGGAATATTCGGACCATCCAAGGAAAGGCTGCAATTTATTAAAAAAAAAAAGAAACGTAAATAAATAATTCAGTTATAAAATTACTCTTCCCAGCAAAAAGTGGTATCGTAAATTGTTTATTTTCGATAATCTCCTTTCCATTTTATAAGATGATTGATATGAAGTCTTTTTTTTTTTTTTTGCTACACGGCTTAGCGACATGTCTTCAATGTTTGGTTTCAAAGGTTGTGGATTCAGTTCCCTGCTCAGAGGGGCTGACTTTTTTAAGTCCAAAGGCAACAAAAATAGGTTTGCATCCGTATTTATTTTATAACACAAGAAAAATTGTGATGAATTGCAGTCACGCAAATCAAATTATTCAAGAAATTCTTCAATACTTGCGAATTTTCGGTGGTCAAGTATTCCTTCCACCTTCTTTAGGCAAGAGTCCAGAAAAAAACTATCAAGCAATTACAAATTTGAATCTGATTAAATTTGATTCAAATTTAAGTGGACGTTCGCCAATTGTCAGATGTAGCTGCTTTACGTTAGGGACTGTATTCCTGTGGAAGTGGTGCTATGCGAATCTCTTCAGGTTAACGAAGTTATTTGTTTTAAGCTGATCAACTCACCGTCCACAGCTTTGTTCTATTGCTACAGAAGCGGATACTGTTCCGATTATACCAACTTAAGCCTGATTGAACATATTACACACATTGCGAGCCATTTTAAAAATCTTACTGTACTGGGAGATTTTAACTGCCCTCGTATTGACTGGGTCAATGGAATCTGCACTGCTGGGGCCGAACCTGTTGAAAGAGATCGTTTGGAATCTTTTGGAACTTTGGAAACTCCCACCAACACGTGTCTAGGCCTACCAGAAATGTGTTTGGGCAAACCCCAGCAATTCTGGACCTTGTTTCACTGCAGGGGAAATTGAAGTGCCTTCTGTGGTCCACAGCGCTCCTTACGGGAAGAGTGATCACGACGTTTTGTATTTTGATGCCCTCCTTAATTGTCGGCGACATTATGCATTCAAAAAAGTTATTTACAACTATCGGAAGGCAGACTTTGGCAGCTTGAACGATAGCATTTCTAAATTGGACTGGGACAGTGCTTCCACTGAAGCTAGTTTAAATGGAAAATACAGCTCTCTCAATAAGTCGCTTATTTCACTGGTCGAAAAACACGTCCCTAAAATGTTGCAGAGAAAATACAGAGTCCCACTTCCGATTGAAGTTCGTGCTGCCATTAAACTGAAACGTAAGGCGTGGAGATGTTACAGCAAGTCAAAAACTTCTGAAGACTATGCTGATTATGTTATTCATCGGAATAAGAGTGTTGCCTCGCTCCGTTGTCACGAACGGCAACACTGTATGAGTGTAATCAAATCGAAAGATATCAACAAGTTTTTTTTTAATTTACGTGTATCAGTGTTGTACGGGGCAAGGCATTTAAAATCAAGTCAATGACTTCAAGTGGGACTACCTTTTCTGATCCTGTTCACATTGCTGAAATACTTAACTCCAAGTTTTCTTCGGTATTCGGGACTGATTCTAACACATAAAATTTTTGTGGGCCTATGGCCCAAGTGCATATTAATTCCTCTACAATTTTTTAAGCTACTTGTATCTCTGGATCCAAAGAAGGCAGCAGGCTCTGACGGGATGTCGCCTCAGATCTTGAAGCACTGTGCACAATCACTTGCCAAGCCTTTCTGTAGTATCATTAGCGAGTCCATACAAACGGCAATTGTCCCCGAAAGCTGGAAGCTCGCAAACATTGTCCCGCTGTTCAAAAAGGGTAGTCTTGACGACCCCGATAACTACAGACGATCAGCCTCCTGCCTGTTATCTCCAAAGTGTGTGAAAAAGTTGTGTATCAACTGCTGGTTGACGAATGCAGTCAGCTTGGCATCCTTGATGACACGCAGCATGGCTTCACCAAAGGACGGTCATGTCTTACCAATCTGCTTACTACTCGTAATGCATGGACTGCTGCGATGGACTGTGGATTTCCAACCGATGTGATTTTCCTCGATTTCAGTCGTGCTTTCGACACAGTGCCTCACTCCAAGCTGGTTGACACCCTTGTGTACCTTGGCATTAGCGTTAATTTCACAAGGTGGATCAATAATTACCTTCAGGGAAGGAGGCAGCGTGTGGTGATTGAGGGATCTTGCTCTGGTTGGAGCAAAGTTACTTCGGGTGTTCCTCAGGGATCAGTGTTTGGCCCTATTCTTTTCTGTTTGTTCATTGCTGACATGGGCCGCGACATCTCCAGCATTTTGGAAAAGTATGCTGATGACACCAAAATGCACAGAGCCATTAAAAAGCCGATCGATGCTTCTATTTTACAAGAGGACTTCGATAAAGTTATTAAATGGTGTGACGAAGTGGGGATGCTCCTTAATCCAAACAAATGCTATGTAATTCACATTGGTCAAAGTAACCCTCGGCTTATGTACTACTATCGTGGTAAGCCACTTAGTGTAGTGAACACTATTATAGACCTGGAAGTCATCATCTCGAATGATTTGAGTGTCTCGGATCAAGTTGATGCTGTTGTCGCCAAGGCGAACAGATTCATTAGCTTTATTAAACGGCATTTGCGTTATTTGGATGCTCCCTCCGTCAAAGCCATTTATAAATTTTATGTTCACCCTTTGACGGAACATTGTATTCAAGCTTGGCGGCCATAGCTGATCAAAGATATTAGTCGTCTTGAGCGTGTTCAACGCAGGACTACCATACTGGTGCCACAGTTTCGGGGGCTTTCGTACTGTGAAAGGCTACGAAGGCTTGGTCTCACGTCTGTTCCTGAAAGGAATTCTCGAGGAGACAATATCTTGACACACCAAATCCTCCGAGGAGGGGTCAAGTTGAATCCAAGTGTATTCTTTACCCCTTCCGATTCTGTGACTCGTGGGCATCCTCAGAAATTGACCAAGAGTGTCGTCAGGTTGGAAGTGCGACGCAACGACTTTGCACACCGTGTTGTCAACCCATGGAATGCACTTTCAGCCAATGTGGTCAGCGCGGGAACTGTGAACTTTTTTAAGGCTGCTGTAGACAAGTTCAACGCAGATAAACCCCACGTCTGAATTCCCCCTTTTATGCTGCTACGAGCCTATGGCTCTACGGTTGTATTTCGTGTATTATTATTATTATTATTATTAAATGCTACTTCTTTTCTGGACTCTTGCCTGAGAAGGTGGAAGGAATATTCGACCACGGAAAACTTGCCAAGCCTTACTTGAACTATTACTTGAACTATTTGGTTTTGCATGACTGCGAACTTGTATTTTAACAAACCAAAGTAAAAATCCCGAAACCTCGGTCTTTACAGTAATAAAAATTGAGAAAGAAATGGACTAACATGACAAAAGAAATACTTAAGAATGGAATAAAGTTCCTACTTAAGTATTTATTACGATTACGATCAATAGTGGGCTTATACTAACAATGTAATTGTATTTTGTACCTTGAGCTTGAATTCAACTTCCGTCTTGTACCCGGTCTTCTCGCATTCAATCTGGACTTTACCCCCAAGCTCCATTGTCAAAGTACCCATGAGGATCCCCTTGCAATGAGCGTAGGGCATTGTCAGAATGTAATCTTCTCCCCGCGTTAAGAACGTCAGGCGAGCCTTGCCATCTAAGATGGCCGACAACGAATTGCCTGTAACAAAAGAGAAACTTTTAGGCTTAATGTACAGAAGTACCAAAGGTGTTTACAGAAATGCGAAGTACATTAAACACGTTGCAATTTACAGATGAAGGATACCCACCGTAAAACTTGGATTTCGCCAAGATGCTTCCACGAATGCAGAATCCGTCCTTACGATTTGTAACGTAAAAGGCCGAGACGGGTGGATGGTGAGAAACCTATAATCAAGAAACGTAGTTATAGTGGATACAGAAAAATAACACCGTTATGCACCGCTGCTTTCTGAACAGAGCAGTGACGGATCTACTCGGGGAGGGGGGTAGAAATGGGATTCGTCTAAATTACTTATTACATGCTACATACATAAGATAAATGACCTTTATGCAAATAAAGAATAAATCACAAGGTAAAAGGTAAGCGAAGCAAATGGTATGTATTAGAGACGACCTGTGAGGATACAAGATACATTAATCTTAGAAAGAAAGCAAATTTATGGATTGGTCATTATTTATCGTCGGGGGGGGGGGGGGGGGTGGGGCGGGGCGA
>JAHWFP010166869.1:196465-237293 GCA_023313725.1 Lithobius niger
TTCTTCTTATCCGAGTTCTTATTAACGAGGTTATACTGTATACAGATACGGAAAAGAAATTTTGCATGAAATAACTCCACAAACATAAATAAACCAAAGTCAATGTCCATTCCTTCTCTAAAAAATGCCAATTTTCTGAATATTTTGTGAAAATAAGAGTTCGGATAATTGGGGTGTTTCGCTAAGCGGGGTTCGGATAATCGAGGTTCTACTGTAGTTACATTTTTTTAATACCATGCCCAAAGTTAGGGCTTTCCTGCATGACACAGTTTTTCTAGTCACTTACCAGGTACATATATTACACCTTTAAATAACATGGCCGAACTTACAGGTGCTTGCTTCCTTTATCACTTTTGCATCAACAATCAATTTTGAGGGTGTATCACCAAACATGCAGTGACCTTGTGAAAGCGGGCGGGGAAAAGGGGGCAAACAGTATCAGCAAGCACAGCCCAGTGATCAGAGTGGCCAGTTAAATGTCAAGTGGATGCCGGATTGAATCCTGCGACCGACTAAAGTGATTGGGACCTTAAAAAAATAGTCTAAAAGGTGTCTGATAATACGAACGATGCATGGGACATGGCTTTTCTGCATAAAACGGATTTGCGACTTTTACTCTAACCTACGTGAATGTATATTTTTACAAATAACATCGATAAACTTAAGGGTGCATGCTTCCAGGATCTGTTTTGCATCATCAGACGACGTTGGTTGTGGTATTTGGTTTGGTATTTACTTGGCTGGTAACCTGACCACCCTAACCACAGTGCTGTGCTTGTTCATGCTTTTCAGGGTTCCCGGCGATTCCTCACAAGGTTCGAGGTGCACTTTGGAACTTACTTTTCCTTTTGCTTTGTGGCGTGCTCTAAAAGTCGTCTGTCGTCTGTTGGTGCCAAAGAGTTATATGAGGGATTGCCTGTTATTAGCACTGGCTTATAATACTAACGTACCCAACTCGTAATAATGGATATTTTTTGAAAATTTGTTATAGAATTGACCGCCATCAAACCAACCATCCAATTTACCTTGAGCCAATCAGCCAGCACGATGATGGACGGGTCACGTAGCGTGCTCAGTAGTTCCTTAGCAACACGCTTCTTTTCGCGACGATAATTTTTGCGCTGTGCCTAGAAAATACAAAATAAACAAAAATTAAGTGAATCGAACTATGCTATTTGTTACAACTTGTGATGCATAAAAAACAAGAGAAAAAAATGTCTCAAGTTAATATGCACACATACGGGAAAAAATGTTGCAAGATAATGTCAACACACTTCGGTTTTGAATCCAGTAAATCCCGATCTGAACCTAATCTGAAGAATTCAAGTTTTCAACTAGACTCACTTCAGAAATCTAGAAGTCATCTTAAGGGGAAAAAAAAGAAAGCCATGACCGTTAAGCACGAGCATTTTCTAGTTGAATAAAAACAAGTAATAAAAATATATTTTTTTTATCAAGATGGAGGTGCAGTAAGCTTGTGCTTTTAGTCAGCTGTATCTAAAGCTAAAGGCGCAACGTCTTATACTTGCACATAATTCTTAGTTGCGTAGCTCTGTGATAAAAATGTCTCTCTTGTGAATTATTTTCGGTTTTGGTAAATAATTTGAGAGCGACTTAACCCTCTGACTGCTGAATTAATTTTGTATCTCCAAAAAAATAATGGTAACCTGGACGGGACTCGAACTAGCAACTTGAAGGAGCTCTTTAACTTTAGGCACACGCCTTTTCCAACTCGGCCACGGCCGTCTCTAGAGTCGGCTTGTTAAGGGAACCTAGTATTGTTGTCGTTTCTCCATTGTTGGCCATCTCGTGCATACTTTGGAATCTGTTTTTAGGACTCCAAGCTGCGCTTGTTTTTTTTTGGCGAGTATTCTCGTTCTCAGCACTTTAAGGGTTAAAACAACTTGATGTAGGTGTAGTTTAAAAGCTCGGGAACAGTTGTGAAGTTATCAAATAAACGAAGATTTTTAAAAATATTTTATACATTTACATATTTGTGCCAAAATTGGATACTGACTAAATACTGTTCAGTGCCAGACAGAATATACTATTGGATTTAGTGTACTGATTTAATAAATAGGAATATAAAACCCATTCGTGCTCTTCTTCACACAGTACATGCAATGCTCTGAAGAAATGCTTTGTCATCAATCCCTTCACTACTATTACCAACACTTCACATAGCAAGGAAAATAGCTTAAGTTCCGCAACAAAAAGCGAGCAAAGCATAGAAGAATGGACACTGCCCTGACTTCCAAGCCAAGAGGACATGACATCAAATCTTGTCTGTAGCCTGCTTATGTACAGACGGGAGCAAAAAGTTTGATCAGCTAACAGTGATCAAATACAACAATTACGATGTGCGGGTATTGTTATGTTCCACTGCTTTGAATTGAACCCAACAATACCATGATTCTTAATTGTTGTGGTTGAACATTGTTAGCAGACCAAACTTTTTGCGCCCCTCTGTACGTACAGGACTACACCTCCCCCTAACACACACAAGCGAGCGATCTCATAGCACGCAACAGGTGAATGACAGCAGTTAAGTTTACTAGTACAGCCTATTTTAAAACATTGTTTAATCCCTTCACTCACAGGAAAATGAAAATAACCAAGTAGAGCGACAAAAGGCGAGCTACACGAGGGTTCCTTGGTAATCCGAGCATAGCAAGCAAAGCACATCTGAGTGCACACTTTCCTGGCTACCAAGCCAAAGAAGACACACGATCGAATTGCATCTCTCAGCTATGTTATACACAAGGGTCAATAGAAGGGGTTGAATGGTTTGCCAATATAAACTGGGGTTAGCACACTTTTAACACAAAGGTCAATATAAAGTGCATGGGAAATAGGTTTACATCTATTTATTTTAGTATACTTAGGAAACTATGTGATTAACTCTGAGGACGTTCTGCCAGAATTCAGTAAAACTGAACTGTAATTCCACAGACCATAATTGAATGTGGCGTATTTCCTGGCAATGTTACATTACAATAATGGTCAAAACGTTTCTGCAGCAACAGTAGCTGTGGTGAGTGCTCTCCGCCTATCACTTAGGCCACTACAATAGATAAATTAAATGATAAAATTGATGCAGGTGCACGGTACTTTTTTAAACTTTTTGTCTGCAATTTTTCAGATGTGGGTAATGGCTTTTATTTTACCAAACAAAAAAAAAAAACTACATAAGCTTGGCCCACAATGTGGTGTGGACTGCAACATATATTTTTAATGCCAGGTTTAGCCGTGTTCAGAGAGCACATTGGATAAAACCCTTTCTTTATATACAAGTCTTTAGTTGTGATACACCTCTGATTGGCCGCAGAGGTGTATTGGCCGCAGAGTTTAAACAGTCATTTGAATGGAGCAAAGAGTTGATATGGCTGTTGGCTCCAGGAAGAGTTTGGTGGAAACAGTGTTATGTAATCGGTTTTTTTTAAGACTATAGCATAAAAATTATTTTATGCGCCAAGAAAAAAACTCAAGCGTGTGCCCCTGAGAACAAATTAATTGAATTTATGGGCTTTCACTGAAAAAAAAAGAATAGGTATAAGCTAGTGTGAGGTTTTACCAATCCAATAACAATGTTAGCGTAACAAATGTTATCCCGATAGTGAGTATACCAACTGTTTAAAAAACACTGTCCACTTGGAGTTTAAGAGAGAAAAGTTTTAAACTTGAAAGTAGGGATTTTGCGCTTGAAAAAATATTTACGAGCAGTTCTGTTTTAAACACCCAGTAATTTGCTAACAAATATCTTCAAGAAGGGTCAATCTCATTGCTCTGCAAGTTGGACAGTATGACGCTGCAACACTTATCCTTCGTGAACAAAGTCCACTAACTGCAAGTATCTACGGTCTAACACAGTGGTTTTCAACCTATGGGTCGCAACCCCAAATGGAGTCACGGCCGTCCTCTCAGGGGTCGCGATACACGAGCAAGAAAAAAATTTTTACTTTTTTAAAAAATCTTTTGATCGGAAAATCTTTTTTTCCCTGATATTTAATCATTAATGAAATTAATTAATTGTAAAGTACTTTTATCTCTTCTAAAATCTAATTCTAAAAATAATAAAAAAAACTTTGTACATTATATAATTCTATAAAATACGATGGATATACACATTTTCTTATGAGCAAATGACAACATTTAAAATGCTTAAAATGCAAAAGAAGCATTGGCTTCCTGGGGCTCCGCCCAAACCCCCTAGTTGTGAAACCGACGGGTGAAGGAATTTACTTGGGGGGGGGGGGGGGGGGGGAGTCTTGGGGAAATTCTTTTGTAGGAGGGGTCGCATTTTGAAAAAGGTTGGAAACCACCGTTCCCAAGTTATGCAAATTTAGACAAATGCTGGCAAAAATTGCTTATTTACTACCAGTAGCAAGAGAAAATAGAAAAACTTGGGAGAGTATGGCACCTTTACTTCCACTCTACTGCTAATTACGATCTTTTAGTAGAGGTTGCCACATGTTTTAAGAGGTTAGAGGTGTGCGTCACATTGGCAAAGATAATCTCGTTGGAAACAACGTGGCGCACACTTCTTTGTAACCTTCTAAAATACGGTAGGTGGTGACCTCTACTAGAAGCTCCGCAATTAGCAGCAGTATGGAACTAAAGGTGTGCTAAATATGTGTTAACTTGGAACCTGTTAAGATGTAGATACTTGCAGTTAGTGGGCTTTCTTCATGAAGGATAAGTATTGCAACATCATACTGTCCAACTTTCAGAGCAGTGAGATTGAATATTAAAAAAACCCACTAAACTGACGATCGTTAGTTAGTATTATTTATGCCAGCCAACAATCAAACAGATCAATGGTGGCACGGCCTGCTCTGCCTTACAAGTGTCAGTTTTGATTGTGGCATTCGGCATTAGCACAACATACTAAAATGTGCTCCCCCCCCCCCCACCCATTACAACGATTCAATCTGCACTGTGTTTCTGTTTTCTCCTGCCAGTACCAAAATGTTTTCATCGCTCTTGTCCCAATACATCAAAAATACAAATAATACTGGTACGAATGTCAGTGAACTCCTAAACAGGTGATCCTTGTGAAGTATGCCAGGCTACCTGCCAAACCTACTGATCGGGCTGTGACCCGAAACAAGCTAATCTTAGAGTTGACGGTAGAGAGAGAAAAACGCACCTAAACTGGATGTTAGGGGTTGCAATACTCGGAAAAATTTGAGCGACATTCCTATATACCATTCATCATCTCAACAAGAGCTTTCCAGTGGTGTAAATTAAAAGTCATTAGCTCAAACCGTTTTTACATTATATCCTTATAACTGGAAAACTATTTGTACACAGTGACTGAGAGAGTCCGTTTTAGTTAATATCAGAACAAGTTAAAAAGAAACTTGGACATAAACTATGTTTAGTACATACTCAAACTCTGCTCGATACTTGACTTTTCTGTTGCAGACTTGATCTGGCTCTAATCAAAAAAAAATATTCTACTTGCACACCCTTAGGTGTTCGCCTAAATTTTAACGCGTGACATTGACAATTTGTCAAGAACAACTGAAAACGAAGTATCAAAAGTTTACGTAAACACCTACAAAATTTACCTCTGACCTTCTTGAACTTATGTCAATGCTTAGATTAGCTTGTCCTCTGGTTTAGTGCAAAAGATGACCTGGGCACATATGTAGCTAAAGGATTTATTTCTTGCAAATATGGATATCTTGGTAATAGGGTCACATTGGCAAATTGTGCCCTTTGCTATTAAAATTTCTTGTGCTCAAAAAAGGTTGGTCGAGTCTCAACACCATAAAACTTTTAACACTAATATGTTCAGAAAAAAAAAAAACACCTACACGGTAAGATGACATTCTTGATCCGTCAGAGGATGCACTGTCGTCATTTACATCCTTTTCTTGCTCATTGGCTCTTTTCATTGCTTTACTGCCATAATTATCCCTGCAAAAATCCCGCAGGTCTTCATACTCGGCATCTTGTATGCTCAGCAGGGGAACACTTTCCCGACTGCAGTTCTCTAACATTTTTCCTAGCAGCCGTGCATGAGGGTTTTGGGAAAGCAATTGTTGAGGGTCGGACTGGGATTTTTTCATTACGTTTGCCATTTTTAGATAGTTCCCATCGTACGTATGCATAGGGAAAATTACTGCAGCAATTAAAAGTGTTCTTAGTTTTCTAGCTGCAGTTATTCACAGAACCAAGCAAAATTAAATAGGGGAAACAAATCGGTGAGCTGAAGACCCAATAGTTATTTTGGGTGATGTAAAACTCCTGTTGTAAAGCTTGTGTAAATAAATGTATTTGTGGTGTCACCGCAGAAACATGTGGGATGTGTGGATCTTGGAAAAAATTGGGGCAAATTGAATTAAATTAGGTGTATGATGTGAAATATAAATCAGTAGACGTAGCTGATGGATTGAAACTGATGTCAAAGCAATTCAAAGTGGAGCTATTTGGAAAATAGGCTTCTCATGAGCTAAATATCAAGAATTGAAGAACGTGCAAGACAAACTTGGAAAGTTGGAATTGTGTATATGATGCAAGTTTAACAGTAGCACTTTCAACTCCCAATAAACACAGACGGTAACCTAAGTGCAAATTTCAGGAATTTGAAACTATTTTAAACACACTACAGCACGCGCAGTGAAGTCATAATAAAAAAATTTCTGTATTTAAGTCTTTGGATGAAAATTTATGCAGATGACATCCCACACACAAGAATTCTAATTGCCTTCAATCCACAACCACGAAGCACAGTGGCAGCGGCAAAGACGTTGCACTCAAGTCATGTATTACACATAACCAACAGAAAACAAGACGTCGTAAAAAGACTTCAACAAGACAGATCCATGAATACTACAATCCAAGTCAAACAAGGAAAGTTGGAAATGCCACAAAGATTAGAATGGAAATTATTGAAAAGAAGACATCAATACTATCAATACAGGCCTTTCAACTAATTTCACTGCAATGATTCCAACTGCAGCATTTTTAAGTAGCTGGTAAAACAATGTTATCCAGTGTAAACTTCAGGGATGTACACAGCCATAATCACAATAGCAACCAAATAAAAAAGCAAATACATGTAATCTTCCAGTCAAGTCAACGAGTTTAGTTTCAACACACAATTTGATGGAGCACAATAGCGAAGAATGTAATGGGAAAACGAAAGTTTCACTCAATACACTGTGTTCGAAAAAAAAAAAGCAAAAACAAAATAAGATGCACAACGACTCAAGCGATGTAGATACTTCGATACAATCCCAAGTCAAACGTGACACTGCGTATTCCAACACGTCAGAATTTCAGTACAGTAACATAATCCAATGAAAAGCAGATATCAACCATCTGGTGCAATCCGCCGCTCAAGTCTGACCAAAAACTGTCTGAAAATGACAGCATTTGGCCTGCAAACCCCTTTTGCAAAGACTCCACCTTTCATTTTGACGCTTTGCCAAAATTACGGCAGAACACCTGACAAGCTGGCTGGTTATAGACAACTGAAATGAATGATACATAGGGTGCAAGCAGAATGAGAGTGTTGGGCGGCACTGCTCGAGCTATTTATATCTATTCACCAATTCTTCTTTTTGCCTCTTTTTGGAATAGAAATGGCATTTTGACGAGAGCACAACGGGAACATAAGAGGAAGTAATTGGCACACATTTGCATTAAATGGAACGAAGAATGGCTCGTGACATGTCGGGCAAATTGCCCAATGGCTCATTGTGGCAGAACTGATGGAGGACTGACGTGACAGACGTGATTCACGTCAAGCCGACGTGAGGGAGGAAATGTAGTGCCTTACAGAAGACGGCATTAAAAATTACAGTGGTTTTGTTTGTTGTTAACCGTAATTTTATTTAAAGATGAATGTGAAAACTACAAATACCACCGACAGTAAAATATTAATACATGGAATTTTTTTTTTTAATTAAATGAAAAGCTGCAAATACAGCATGTATTAAAAAGTAATAATACAGTACAACCAAATGGATGAGTGTCTAAGGAAGGGAAACAGCCTAATTATGAGGTGTTTTAATATGTTTTAAGTGTTTGCAAAGCTCAAAAAAGAAGGAGGAACATAGCCTTGGTTTAAATTTTTTTTAAATCACAAATTAAAATAGCTTTATATAGGACAAATACGGACAGGATTCACACAAGATGCAAGTACTTTTCCAATACTAATCTAATTTTCCAAGGACTTTTCCAAGACCAATAAAACCTTTTCAAATGAAAAACCTATGGTTCGTCACAAATACATTGGTCAATGTTCATAATTAAAATTACTCACAGTCAAAATACAGCACCGAAATTTGCGAATTTTCGGCAACTTTTTCTAGTTGCTTCTACAGGCAACAGCCAAAGAGACTTGCTCCCTTAACTCTTTCGCAGTCCAACTTTTTAACGGACCTTTCAAGCTTTTGCTAAACAATTTTGGTGCTGCATTTTGACAGAGTAATTTTAACAACTTTTTCAAGAACCTTTTTTACAAACTTGCCAACATCTCACTCTACACTAAAACGTTCAAGTTTTAATAGAGAGTGTGATGGAAAAAAAAGCAGCGGAAATAAGCTGATGGAAGAAAGCAGCGAAAAAAAAAAAGGTGAGGGAAAATAAAACGATGCGGAGAAAAGCCAGAGGGAAAAAATGTTTTTTTTTTTAGTTTTTTCTGTTTGTTGTTGTATATGGATGAGGTTAGGACAGTCGCCTTGGCTAGAATTTCACCACGCAGGATAAGGAGTTTCACTAGGACTACTTAATTTTTTTAGGCTTTTTTACTGCAGCTTTTTCCCCATAGATTAGCTTTAATTGCCCAGGGAACAACTGATGAAAATGCATGGAGCAACTAAATTTAAAAGATAAGCTCAACAACATTTAAAGATAAACATACACACTATTAAAAAATTGTAAGCTTGTCTTTATCTTGTGCAAAGCTAGTGCATTATTTAAAACAACAAAAAAATTAAATTGAACGATCTTTAAGGACGTAGCTAACAATTTCAAGGAATTCAAGGCTTTAAATTTTTTCTTAACAAATTTGAGGACATTCCAGGAGTTCAAACACCTTGTGCTAATCCTGACATAGATTAGATGGAGGAAAAAACCCCTTTTGCTACCCTCTACCTATTCACATTTTTAAAAATAAATATCTATGCTGTTAGGGGACAATTTTTGCGGACAGCATAAATATAAACAGCAACGCTGAATAAGGCTTACAGCCCAAGAGTAGGGATGGGTTGGCAACCGAATTTTTGGTTTTTACTAAAAAACCAAAACCGATTCATGTTTTGTGTCGGTTTTCATACAGTTTTTTTTTGAAAAATCAAAGATTGATTTGTTGTTTTAAAATTTCTAAATAATTATCATTCTCTACATATAAATGACAGCAAAGCTCCTAGTCATAAAAAAGAAAATAGTAGATGGAAATGGCGCCACATCTATGGTCAATGACGCTGCTGAAAGTGAAAGCAGGATCGAATTGAAAGTTACTAATACTACTATTACAAAAAAAAAAAACTAAAAAAAAAATCGGGTGGGGGGGAGTATAACCGGAACCGGAACCGAAGTAAAAAAATGAAACGGATCCATCCCTACTCAAAGGCAAAGGCGAACATCTAAGTAGAGTCCCGGGGAGTTACGTACTGGCAAATTTCTACTTCTCGTCCCCTAGGATCACCAAGTTCGTTTTGCAGAACTTAAGATGAGCACGTGCTCCATCACCACCAGTCGCTCACGCTCTGGGTTAGGTATATGGATGATTCTTTTAATGGATGGAAGGTTGACAAGATAGACTCGGCTGAAAGAACCTTAAACTGATGGTCTACTGAGTTGAACTTCACGTTCGAAGATAAGCAAGGAAGAAGTCTCCCCTTCTCGGGCACCATGATTGAGAGAAGAAGGAATGGTAGACTGAAGTGGAAACTGTATGAAAAACCTACGTACACAGAAAGAAGAATAGCTTTCAATTTGGAACACCCGAAATCCCAATTCTTTGCCGTAATGAAAGATGAGATGATGAGCATTAGGAGCAGGGTCATGGAGGTGAAAGAAGGTGAAAGCTGGTTCAAAAAAGGAAAAGAAAAATACTTGGCGATAGGATACCACGCTCGGTCTATCAATGAAGCGATAAAAAGAGCTAAAGCTTGGAAGGACCCCCAAACATAGAAAAAGAAGAACGATGCAGATCGGCCCATGGAGATAGTGACGTACGTGTCTGGGGGAAGTTAGTGAGTTAAGAGGGCCATCAGTAGAATGGGAATACATTGTGTATTCCACAATCCCCTGAATATTCGGTAGCTTCTCAGCAAGAAAATACTAGAGGTAGGACATCCCAAACATAGGGCACCAGAGCTGGAACAGCATGAGCGGAAACACGATAAGGCAGAACAAGATACAAGAGGTGGTATAGCCCTATCACTAGTAGAACACCAGTACCCGACAGACGCAAGACGAGAAAAAGTGCGAGAGGAGGAGACGAGGTAAATGAAAAAAATATGAGTGAAGAGGAAAGTCTAAGCCAGAGTGAGGAAGAAGACGAAAAACAGATCTACAACGATGGAAAACTGCCGACTACATCGGGAGCAGTTTAGTAGGGTGCCATGCAGTGATTGTGATGAGACGAAATGCAAAATTAACAAAAGGGTCAATGACCATGCGAAAGCCAACTCTAAAAGAGACAAGAGAAGCGCAATAGCCATTCACAGATAGTGAGCGAGGCACGAGATTGACTAGGAGGGAACAAGAATAATGCTAAGATCAAACATGTTCAAAGAAGCACACCTTGGAGGCAATTGCAATTCGGCACTGTCAGGAGAAAAAAGTCACGCTTACGAACACCCAAGACCCTGCACACAAGCAAATTAATAAAACAGTAACCCAGAACTGACTGAAAAACTTGAGAAGAAGTGGAAGAATTTTCTACTTATGACACCGGCTGAATCAACACGTACGGAGAATGACTGCAGCAGCAACCAGAAAAGTTGATACAAGGCCAACTGTGAAACGGAGAGTGGAGGAGGGGGGAAGGGAGATTCAATTCTTGATGTTCGTTGGAGCAGTTGGTGGACAGTTTGTGCACATGCATCTCTTGGCCCAAGCCCGAGTTAGATTGCCAGTATAGGACACCAAAAATTAGCTGGTTTTAAAGTAAACTGGGACACTTCTGGTACTGCGTAACAAAACGTAACTTAATATATCTTAGATGAGTCCCAAAACTGAATTGTTGCAAATTGAGGTTCAACGTAAAAAGAAAAATGAAAGAATCATGCTGAAAAATAGATGAAAGATGTGAGAATAATTCAAGATGGCCACCACGTAGAAGTAATGAGTATTATAATTAGATCGTGAATTGATTTCACAGATTGAACTATATGCTTTGATATTTTATAAAGCAATCACGGAGAAGACTAATTTATTTTACAAAACAGAGAAATTGCGAACAAAGAATTAACTAATTATACTGAAAAGAAACTTAATTTAAAGCAGGTTTTTTTTAGTTTTATTCTACGTGATTCACTAGATGGACTGATAATTTCAATAATTTAATGTAAAAATCATGGCCATGGTTATAATTCATGATTCAAAGACGTTATATCAAACTAAAGGGTTACCAAAATTCAATGGTAATGATTACGAATCATAGCAGATTAGAGTTGAATTTGCTTATGAAGAAAAGAAGTTAAAAGTTTTATTAAAAGTTTTATTGATGGTACAGCTACAGAGCCGTGATGCTACTGCTGCCATTAAAGAGAAATTTAAAGATAAACCAACTTGTAGGATAATTTTATTAGAAAAATTAGAAAACAAGAATCTTGAACAAGTCTCCTGATCCAAAGGATATGTGATGTCAGTATGTATGCTGTAAAATCAAGACTTTGTAGGCTAGATGCTCTGATTGAATTAATCGAATGTGAATTTCTTCCTCATGTAACCGTAAGGAATTGTGTTGAAAGCACAGAGACGCGCTGATGAAAAAGCAAACGGAGGGAGAGAAAAATTAACATGTTTATTCATGATTCGTGGTTTACTTGAAGATTATGCTCAAAACAGCAGTCACATGCAAATCCTATGAGAAAACGAATTACACAATCAAGCGTAACCAATAAGGCTGCGCCGATACCACTTTTTACCGATCCGATACTGATGTCAAGGAGAATAATCTGCCAATACCGAGTCTCGATACAGATTATTGATACAGAGTAACAAATGAAAAAAAATTGTTTAGATTTATATTTAACCTGAAATAAGTGTGTGTTTCAATATAAAACGTTTTTATTTTTTACATCTAGTAGTTCTACTGATATCAAATTTTTTTCATTGAGTCAAAAATAATTATGTGGATTTCAGAAATAAAATTTAAATTTTCTGTAGATCTAAAATTTAACTCCCAGAAATTAGTTATAAGCACATCTGTCACAAAATTATCTGTAAATTTGTAGCTTTCCAGTGTTTTAACATCTGCTGCCTAAAACCGATGCCGATGATCCGATGACTGATTTAGCCCAATTTTTTAAGTCCGATGCAAACACCAGTACATCTCTACCACAGCCACAGACAGTTAATTCAAATCTTCGCGCAACCAAAATCATCAACAATGGCAACAGCAATGAAAGAAATCCAGGGGCTTATAAACAAAATTTCCCCAATGAAGCTGAACGTGTGAATGTTAACATCAATAGTGGTTTGTAGAAAATTCGAAGTACTCGTACAAAGTACTCTTTTATTTGAACACCTAGTGTATTAAAAACACTCTTTCAAGAGTTCCACTGCTCCTCACAGTGTCTTTAGAACAACGTAATACTAACAAGAAGAAGCAAGTATGTAATGAGAAGCAAGCAATCCTGATTATTATGACCAATAGCAGTCATGTGTGAATCCTGTGAGAAAAAAAGGACTTTACAATCAAGCGAGTTGATAACTTCATAATAAGTGACGACTAACGTTCTAACTTCAAAGTGACACTATCACTGATTGAAAGTCTGCAGAATCGGGCAATATCTAGCAATTGCTTGCACCATGCGAAGGAATGCACAACGCCATTTCTTTGAATGAAACAAACAAGCCACATTCCTCCCTAATTATTGAGTGAATTCGGTGCATCCTCGTGCATCTGGGAGGAAGCTGTAAAGGTTAACAACATCACTACTGATAGATGGAATTTTCATATGATTTTCAATTGATGATAGTGCCACTTTAACAGCCTTAAAAAATGATGTAGTTTACCGACATTTACAGCCATTACGTAGTTCTGTCAATATTTCAAGTTAATCTTTATCATTCCTAACAACATTTTTTAAGGCACCATTAATTCTCATCATCATCATTAAAAACCCGTCATCATTAATATAAGTAAAAAATAACCCGTAGTAACCTATGGGAAGAAAATGTAAGTGTTTAAGGTAGACTGGGTCCAGTTCAGTGGACTCAATTTTTTCGTAAGTCCGAGTGTGTTCTGGCTAGGGATGGTTCGGTGCAGCCTTATAATAGTGTTTTGAGTGGGTCATTATATGTTCCATCACCAATAGTTTATATTGGCCTCCCAGAAAATACTTCATCTGGGATTTGCCTGTAGAAAAATGTGGTTTCGAATGTCGATAGACTCATCATGTGGTGTTGGACGATACTTGCGCGGGAATGCCATGAGCTCAGTCTTAGTTAAGTTGCTACCCCCTACAACTGTCACATGGATAAGAGATTTTAACATCCTTCCAAAATGTTCTTACTCACCATTTGCCTGCAGCCATATTGATTTTTACTATGTTTAAACCCTAGATACCTAGTAAATAAAGCAAACTCATTGCTATGGAACGGTCCGTTATCCAACTTAAAGATGCCACAACTTGAAAATATTTTCTCGATTTTCATTATGGCGGCTTGTGCTGAAGTGGAGCGCAGAATCAGGTGTTTGGATTTCGAGGTTGGAGAGCTTTTTCTCAGTCCGTTACGGCGAGCGGTAGCTTCGTTTGAATTCACATTCCCCTCCCACTGATCTCTACAAGGCATGCCGGGAGGAGAGATGGGTTTCCATTTCTGTACAAGTTGGTGTTTAGTTTTGGGTGGACTAGATGCTTAATGTACGGACACGCTGGTGGCTGGATATTCATGAAGTTTGTATTTTCGTTTTTCATGATGTTAATTGAAATGGACTACAGAGCTTGTAGGTGCGAGTCCCTGAAAGAGTTGGAGCAAAGAAGACCACGCAATGTTGTGTTTTTGATCATTAGATTGTTGAAAACAGATTGTTACGCACATTTTCCGAATTCTTGCGAATTTTTCAACAGACGGACGTCGTCGGTCTGTTGAGAAATTCGCAGGAATACTGATACAGTATACGGTTTCTGAAAATGTGCGTAACAATCTGTTTTCAACAATCGAACGATCAAGAATGACGAACTTTCAGAGTAGAAGCCGTTACGGAGTTTTAAATGTTGTGTTTGGAGTTGTTTTGATGTAGAGCAATTCCGTTCTTCACATGGGTGTTGGTTGCAGTAATATGGTTCAGCAAACAAATCCCAACTCCCCGTTGGGTTTTCCCACATAGAAGGCTTCACATTTGTTGCATGGGGGTTTATATATAGCACATTTTGTTGGTGCACACCCATTTGCAACTTCTCGCCTTGTTTGTTGGCTTCCAGTTGTCTCATTTTTCTCGGAGTTGTTTTTCAGTTCATTTTTGACAATGTTTCGGTGCACTTCGCTTTGTGTGTTGGACGGGTGTGTCAATTGTGTGTCGCATTGTGACATGTGTTCGTCTCCCTTTTGGGGGGTTTCTCCCCGTTTCTTTGACTCCTCCTCACGAGTTGGTCATGCACTCACGTCATTGTTACGTTTACTCGCAAGCAACTTTTTAAGGTTATAGCATTCTTCAGGGTACACATGAAGTTCAGCGGCGTAGCTACGTTAGGTGGGGCCAGTGGCAAATTAGCCCTTGCCCCCCCCCCCCCCCCCCTTCCTCAATGTCAGGATGGCCCATAAAAAACCCACGAGCTGAAAAAAGCTGCTTTTTTCCTAATTTATTTTTTATTTTTGTTATAGTGAAAATAGCGGGCCACTTTTCCGTACTCCAGTCAAGAGGTCCCTATTTTCACTTTTTTTTTGAACTTGGAAAAAAATATGAACTTAGAAAAATTTTTCAGCTCGTGCGTTTTTTATGGGCCACCATATTTTTTTAATGATTAAGGAGATGGACCGACGAAGAAGCTCGAAATTCATTTTTTAAATACAGTTTAACTAGTGTACTACAAAAGAGCCAGTTTTAAATCTAAATATTTTGTTTTCTTCTGGGGGGGTCCCCTGAGGCTAGGGGCCGGTGTCATTCTGCCACCCTTGCCACCCTGTAGCTACGCCACTTCTGAAGTTTTCTCTTGTGAGGACTCTTCGGCATTTTTGACTGTATGACGCGAGAAAGGTAAGCGCAACTTTCTGTTTTTCTCTCGATTCCACTGAATCGGTGGAAACTTTTTCTTCCAACTGCTGAACTACTCCTTGTCTGCCAGTCTTTCTTTGCTGATCAATTAGCTTTTTTGATGGATTTGTCGAGAAGGGTGGCTGGATAGACAAGTCTAAGGAATTTGGTTTTTGAGGATGTGGGATTGCTGGTTTTTGGTCGGAGGAGTGTCAAGAAATGCTAGAAATGAGAATCTGGCAATTTGTAGGTTACTTGCTACATTTCTTATGAATGACTGATATTAGGGGTCTGATAAGTGACTAAAAAAGCTGTCAAGTTGAGTTATTCAACAAATAGATAATGTGCAAGTAGAATTAAATGAATTTAAAGTGTACTGCATAAAAATGTACTTCAAACAAAATTTTCCATCAGCCTGTTATCGTGGTGGCTTACTTAAAAGTTAACTTGATTTTCTATGTCAACTGGACATTTTCAGGGACCACGCTAGTGGTCCGCCCGCCAAGTTCAATAATTGTCACACTTCATTGTAAGAAAGTCATTATTTAACTCCTGCATTGTTGTTGCATGGCCACTAGCTTTGGTACTTTATCTAAAACCAGAGTTGAGCGTATTTCACGACGATGAGGATAAATACCTATGCGGCAAAACAGCTTGAAAATTGTTGGAAAAGGGCGGTCTTTGTGCCCTGAGCAATAGTTGTATTTCAATCAAGTGCACAAACTGTATCAAGGTGATAAAAGTGCGTGAAGATTGTTGATTTCAGCTGACTACTGACTAATTCCGCTCATATAAAATAAATTATGCGACAGAACGAATGAAATTTGGTATTCAGCACTCTTTTTTAACTACAATACGTACCTTTTAAGGTTTGACATTTGGGGAGGTATTAATTAAAAAGATTGCAATCATTTGTAATGTTATTTTTCTGTATGTTGGGAAAATGCCACCGGTGATCAAAATAAGCATTACTCGTTATTAGTCAAAGTGCACACTATATATGAAAGTGCAAACTTTTTGGAAACTTAGGTGATAATTTAAAAAAAACATTTTTGTAAAAAATTATGGGAAAAAACGAAATATTTGTATTTCGACAAAATTACGATGAAAGTATACTAGTGACGAACCAATCTGCTCAAGTCTGAAATAAACACTCCAAGTTAGCCATAATAATATTTGTTCATTGTAATCACTTTCTGGCACAGAATTCGGGCCTCTCTGTGGCGTGTTACTTTCAATAAAATTGCTAGTTTCAGTTTCATTTTCGTCTGACAATGCCATGTTGGTTTTCACTTCAAAAAAAGACGCTCCAGCTAGAACCTTAAAAACAGAAATTCTGCCATCTAGCGATTGGAAAGTGAACTAATATGACCAACAAAGACTCTGGCTAAGCCACAGCGGATATACTGACCACCACAGTTTTGTATAGTAAATCAAAAGTGTGCGATGTACCAGTACGTTCTTAGGCACTCAGTACCAATTAATGAAAACGTACCAGTACGTCTTTAGGTTCAAAGTGTTAAAATTAAAACTCTAAACTTGAAAAGTCTGATTTACAAGTTTTCAGATAGAGTCGAGTTTGCACAACGAAGTCGAACGCGACAAAAAATTAGGAGTTCCGCACACCCCTAGTCAGTTATGACTGTACATGTCTTTCGTTACACGAAGTTATGGCATGCAAGTTTATGCTGGTGCACAAGGGCCACCGACTGTTAAGGAAATCTATGGCTCTCCCAGTTATGGGTTCACAATTTATCCTGCTGTCCAAGTAGTACTACAACAGTGCATCAAAAGTCTGTCAAAAGCAAAGAATGATCCACAAATATCTTACTCTTTATTGAATGAACAATGAACAGCGTAATTTGTCAGCTTACCTTATAAGATTCCCTTTTATTGAGCTTGGAAAGGGTAACATCACTAAGCGTACGACCACTCGCATCCACCTGAAATGAAACAAAAAAGGTTTACTAAATGTAAGGCTTCTTTAATATTGTTGGCTTAACTGCACCATTTTACAACGTACATTAAAGTTTAACCCATCTATGCTATGCTACGCGTACCACAAACACAAAGAAGTTCATGAAAAACTTCTTTGCAGACACGATGAAATTCCGAAAATGTCAATTCCCAACGTAAATATGCACCATCCAAAAAAACTCAACACTTATTACCATGTCCAGCAAATGTTCAACGACTCCCTGTTGTCTTCACCAGGCTTTTAAAGATTTATTTAGTCCCTGATCACATCTTGCTTTTTAGATATTCACCGTTTGAAGATGTGATCAGGGATTAAATAAACCTTTAAAAGCCTAATGAAGACAACAGGGATTTTTTGAAAATTTGCTGGACATAGAAGTAAGTGTCCAGTTTGTGGAAGTGTGTTATTTACTTTGTGAATTGACCTTTTCGGAACAAGGGTAGTTTACACTTGCGCGAGTTGCAGTTGGGAGATCGATAAGAGTAACGGTGGATCGATAAATATTATAGCATAGACATTCCCGTAGGTAATCTAAGTTAAAGGGTAGGTGGGTGTTATTTTGTGTACTTTACTGTTGGAGGTGTGAGAACCGACGACTTTCAACAGCACTACTGGACTGCATTGTGAAAACAAGGTCAGAGGTATGAGGAGTTTGAATGCAGCAAAACGAGTTGGGGAATTGACAAGTTGTGTGATACTGCGACAGATGTCATGTTTAAAGGATGACAGGTTCAATCGCCTCCAGCTATATGGTTTGCTACTTCGGACAGAAAGATTCATGAGTGCAGGAAAAATATTCAACGAGTGAAATTTGAAACTGATTTCTCATTCAATCTATGCAATCATGAATCGCCCCCAGATGATGCTGTCTTGTACATTATATATATTGGAAAATGTCACACAAACTCACAAAAAAGCACTCTTCCACAATGAAGGTAGTCTACTATCTGCAAATTTTCAACTACTGACTGTAGACGTCATCAGGTACCTTAAAGGTAAGTTCAAACTCTGCTTACATTTCGTTTTTCAGTTGTTTTTCGTTTTTTAAGATGCATTGAATCCATTGCGATTAAGCTGCATGAAAACAGGCAGATCACGCTTAAGAATGTGCAAGGCCCATCATTTTCTAATATTACAAACCTGATTGGGAAAGACTTGCGAGAGAAACTCAATGTTGAATGGAAGATTGCGTGTAAAGAACGGCCCGCGTGATACAGTGGACAAGGGTGTACAAATCGACTGAATATAGCAGACAGCGGCAGTTACGAATTCGAACCGTGTATTGGACTGAAAAACGAAATGTAAACAGAGTTTGAACTTACCTTTAAGGTGCCCGATGACGACTACAGTTAGTAGTTGAAAATTTGTAGATAGTAGACTACCTTCGTTGTGAAAGTGTGCGTTTTTGTGAGTCTCGTGTGACATTTTTCAATCGTTGTTGTGTTTCACAGTATGATGAATAACAATATTTTTACTGATTATATATAATCTCGAAAACGCTGCTCTCAAAACACGCAGAGATTACATAGTAAACAAAATAAACAAAATGTCTCGAACTTCAACCTACCTTGAGCGAAGATGGACTTTCAATGACTTGTCGAAAGAAGACACCATCTCCTTCGGGCATGCCATCTCCTAAAACAAAATCACAAGGAACATTTTTCAGAAAGCTATAACTTTAAAATGTATACCAGACTTGTACAACAACAGACATTTCAACGTGAAACAATATTCAGTAACCACTTAACCGAGTGACGTTTAAGGCGCGTTCTACTTTTCAGTAAAAGTATTAACATTAACAAGTCCGTCGCCACGCCTTTACTAACTTGCATAGCTGCTTCACTTATATAATTTTTATTTTTTTCTGTTCTCTCCCAATACTTTGCTGTTGTTAGCACCGAATAACAGAGCAAACTTACAAGCACAGAACCAAAATTGTATCCAATAACTGGCAAAAATGCAGAATGGCTTTTTACTTTGAAACAAATTTCTGTAACAAAATACTTTTTTTGCAAATTTTTTATGAACAATTCATTCTCCTATCTGGTGTTCATTTTGGGCATTCTGTTTATCTTCTTCAGGAAAATGTGTGTTGCCCCTGTTTACCTTTGATTGTTCATTATTTGCTACCCATGGTTTTCAAATTTCGTGCACCGACCCACTGATCTGTACAAGACCAACAGTCAGATCATAGCGTTGATCTTCTGTTTCCAGACAACGCCATCTTGTGGCAAGAAAAGGGTAGGCTACTTCAGGAAAATGAAATGAAAAGTTTGCGTTCAGCTCACAGAGCATACGCAATGCAATGGCAACTGGAGACCACTGTAGTGCTATCGCAACCACAACATTGATTGGGAAAATACCAGAGTAATGTTGCATTCCAATTCCTAACAAGCAGCCCGTCTGAGAGCCTTGGAGTCCTTATCTATTCAACAATTCCAACACAAAAGACTCTCATGAATATGCAGGCACATTCTTTTCCTACAATTTTTCAGTACATTACACCTAAGCTGCAACATCAACTTGAGAATTGCAGTGGAGGCCTTTCCTGAAAGCACCTAATGCAGAGGACAGCACAACCTCCAACTTAAAAAAAAGTACCATCTTAAAATGAGTGTTCAGTAAATCCACATTCAATAATAAGCTTTACTCCAATAACAACAAATACAGTCCGTATTTGCTAATTTTTGATAGACTGCTGACTTAGATGTTAAACAAGTCCTCTTATCGTCTTCAGGCAACAACCATTACGTTAAACTACAAATAACACACCAATGCAGGTTTCATCTGCTGTTACGTTCGAAATTTCGCACCTTGGATTTTGCCCTTAGGTACTGAGGGCTACGATCCAACGCTCGAAGTTTGAAAGGTAACAGCAGACGAAATAGTATTTATTAATAGCATTATTAATAGGATTTACATCCTGGAAGAAAAACTTCCTCAAACTAAATATCAACAGCAAAAAAAAATATTGAAGTACTTGGCAATGTGTCAAGTCACTGGAAATTGTCAATACCATAATTTTTATTAGTGCATTATCATTATTATTACATACTTCATTAATCAGCAAGACATAATCCTTCACGTTGCGCTTTACAGTCAAGAACTGCAGATTAAGCATCATTATCAACAGCTAGTATGCCTATAGCAATAACAACCAACCATATTGTACCGAAAATAAAATGAATTGAGTAAATGGCCATTGCATTTTTGGGCTAGCAAATCCTAAACAACTAAATAGCAGCATTTGCAAGATGGATGCTTATCTGTGGCATTTGCTATATTAGCAAGATCACCCTTTACCGGATTTAATCCAATCTGTATTATAAAGTTTTAGATTTTGTACTGTTTATCGAGTATATGTTGAAAATATATTTCAATCTTTGCTAAATAATGCAAAAGCTATTTAAGCCACAGGATTAGGATTAGAACCATAGGAATGTTCTCAAAAAATTACTACACCAAAATCAATCAACATTTAACCAAGGTATGGATTTGGATGCGAGTATAATTACTTGCCATTATTGACGGAAAAATACACCACCTCAAAGTTCGTGACCAGGTTCAAACTTCGTGGTGTGCTAATTTTCGAAAGACATTAAAATTCACGACGTTTTTCTTCTTCAGGCATTCTTTCGGCTGTTCTCATATTGGAGAGGACGATTTTCGTTGCGTCTTGAGCTAAGTCCATGACCACTGATCTCTACGGCGCGTGACATGTGCGTTGCTGGTGTTGTAAATGGTGGCGTTGTTAATTTTCCACTTTTTATCGGGGTGGCTCTGTATTTTTGGATAGACAAGCTGGTTGATGGTAGGGTGGGAAGGAAGTTGGAGGTTCATTAGGTGGATGTTTCTACTTTCAGATGGTTGATGGAGGCCGATTCCAGTGCGTCGAAATAACAGCGTGCAACAAAACAGCGGGATCAAAATTACGTGATGACAATACACCACATAACAACTGAGCCTGTCATGGCTTCATAGTGTGATGACAAACTAGATGGTATAAAACAGCATGCAATAAAACTGAATAAAATAATTTATAATAAAATTATTCGAAAAAAAAAACACCACAAAGAAATCAAACTGTCGATACAAAAACTTAATTTTGCCGGCCCGTTAGCTCGGGCCGGCTGAAAATTGTTTATTTTGCCTAAGGAAAAGATACATAACCTGTTAATTTTGCATTCGATCCTTGCCATGCTGCATTTCCCTGGAGGTTTTTCGGTTCTCTGTAACCGCCAGTGTTGTAACCCGATTGTGCCTGTGCGAGTGCAACCCTCCTTTATAAAAGCACTTTCGTGCGACCAGTTGGCCAATCATTTTCCTCTCGATACGTCGGGCGGTGACTCAAGAGGGGAGGCAGGGAGGGTTTGGTTATGTATGTTTTCCTTAAGCAAAAGAAACAATCAGGGGTCTTCCTGATCTATTGAGCGATGGTGCTGCTGAATTTTTTCCTGAAATTTTTCTCAACTGGTAGAAATAATTGGTTTCTTCCTTTCCAGAGTTCAGTGTTTTCAGTTCTTGGACATAGTGCACGAACTGAATATAAGTGACGTTCTGGTTCGTCACCGATTATCGTTGTTAGAGCAGGGATGACGATTGGTTTCGAAGATTCGCAGGGTCTTTGGGTTTTGGCTCTGAAATCAGCTTTTGGTGTTAAGGTTACTGAAGAGTTGTCGGGTGCTAAGACACAGTGGCCTGGGTCGGCCGACAAGGCTTGGATCTCGCTGCAAAGGTTATCAAAAAAACTGTTTTCTGGGTTAGTAAGTGAAGTGAATAGTTTTACATTGGTTCATAAGAGACTTTCATTACGGATTGGAGAACAATTGACATCCTAGTCCAAGAAGATGCGTCTGGTTGCCGGGTGTTCCATTTCGAGGGACTTAATGAGATAGGTAATCCTGTAGTCATCGAGCAAGTCAGTGTTGCCTGCAGCTTTGAATACGGAGTTTAAGGCGGAGCGGTAAACTGGGTATTGTTGAGCCTTTTAATCCTTCCTTGAAGAGATCATTGAGAAATTTCAGGAGGTCACCTAGAGGGGATTGACTGGATTAACCTTCCCTCGGTCACACCAATGAAACAATTTTGAACAGTTGCTGTAGTATATTTTGTTTGCAGAGTTTCTGACGGCAATGTGAACTGCTTGTTCTTCATGAACTCCTGTCTTTTTAATGAGTTTAACGATAGCAGCCACCCGTGAAGTTGTAGTGCGCTGGTGTTTGGGTGGAACTTATTTCCCTTCTGTTGTGATAACAGATCCTGTGTTTGAGGAAGACTTCCTGGGGTGTCGACTATGAGGTTTAGAAGTTGAGGCAACCATGCTGCAGATTGCCAATTTGGAGCTATTAGCAGTAGGGATGTGCGAGTAGAAAAATTTTAATTCGAGCCGAGCCGAGCCGAGTTTGCAGTAGAAGAATCGAGTATCGAGCCGAGTTCGAGTATTTGATGGAAATATTTTGTTTGCAAGTTTCTCTTTAATTTGTTAAGATAATAAGAACAAAGATGGTGCTTAACTGACTCTGTGGGTCATGGTTTTTCAGTTTTAAGGATGCAACTTGATAATGGTTTCAGTTATTGACTTTTAATGTGTACCACTGGAAAGCTCTCGTCGAGACGATCGATTTGGTGTATTGGAATGTCAAAATCCGTCAAAAATTGGCGAAGTTATCGCATTTTCGCCGGATTCGAGTTTTTCGAGTATGGACTCTAGCAGCGAGCAGAGTTCGAGTAAAAGTTTCATACTCGGCTCGGCTCGAATTTTTCGAGTATCGCACATCCCTAATTAGCAGAAATACACCTGGGGATTGATTTATCTTTTCCAGAACTTGAAGAAGCAGTTTGAACGGAGAGAACAGGTGGGCATATAGGTTGCTCCAAGGGAACATCAGTGCGTCTACTGCTGTGGCTCGGTCGTCTGGGACTAGACTGAGAGAGTCCGCAATCACATTCCTGTTGCCTGGGATGTGGAGTGGCAGGATGGTTGTGTTGAGTTTTATGCTGCAGAGGTTGAAAATTTACGAAGTTACTTCTTGAAGCTTGCGAGACCTCGTTCCTACTCTTTCCGGATGTAAACCACTGCCGTTGTGTTGTCTGCTTGGACTTGGACGACTTTCCCTTTGATTTAATCGTAAAAATGAAAAAGGGCCAGGAGTAATGCTTTCAGTTCCAGAACACTGATGTGGTCTTGGTCCTGTAGAGACCAGAGGCCTGAATCTTCTTGATGTGCTAGATGAGCTCAGCAGCCCTCCAGAAAGGTGCTGGTTAGGAGAACGAAGTCCGGTTCTGGTTCGTGTAGTAGTGCAGATTGGGTTAGTCGGTCTGACCACCAGAGAAGAGTTTCCATTGGGAAGTCTGGTTCTGTTGGTATCGTTAGATCCTGATTGAGCTGGTTTCCCCATTTGTCGATGCGATAGTGGTGAAACGGTCTCGTCATCCATTTTCCGTAAGGAGCAAGATTTGCCATGGAGTCCATCTTGCCGATTAGAGAATTTAGGTACCGAGAGAATAGGAGGTTTGCTGTCGAAAACACCGGGTGTGTTGAGAGAAGTCTTCTGTCTGGTAATGGCATTACTGTTGCAGATTTTAGGTTGATTTTAGGTTTCTTGGGTCAAACTCCATGTAAGATGAAGCTTTGGGCTGGAGTGAGGCGAGATTTTGACGAGTTTACTCCGAATCCTAAGCTGTTGAGAAGATTGATTGATTAATTGATATGGTTCCTGGTTGTCTGATAGATAGCCAATCGTCCAGGTATGCATTCGCTTCTATTGCTGTTGGTGTAATTTCACCAGAATTGGTTTTAGAACTAGCGTGAATAATCTGGGTGCTGCATTCAAGCCGAATGAAAGTCATTGGAATTTATAAACCTTGTTGTCGTACAAGAAGCGAAAGAGATGGTATACAGCTGGTTGCAGGGGACCATGGAGGTAAGCATCTTCTAGATGAATGGAGATTGTCCAAGTCGTTATTTTTTAGAGATAAGTGAATGGAGTCTAATGTTTCCATTTTGAAGTGGTCGTTGGCCATGTATTGGTTTAGTGGTTTGAGATTGAAAATTAGTCGATCTCCTCCTGATTTCTTGGGTCGAACGAAGATGGAGCTGTAAAAGCCCGGACACGGATGAAGGCATTCTCGAATTGCTTCTTTCGTCAAGAGATCATGTATTTCTTGAGATAGTTTGGAGCAGCGACGAGGGGCAGATTCCCCAAGGAGGGGTTTGAGCCAATGGCGGAGTGGCTTGAAAGGTTGGGCATAAACCATGTTGGATTATTGAAAGAATTTCATGATTGGACGTTAAGTTCTCCCAGCCTATCGTCTTGTTGAATGGACGAGAGCGTGAATGCTGGTTTTGAAGAAAGGACTGATTATTGTTTTTATTACACGATTGTCTTTGCTTGGCAGCTGACAGGGTCTTGGATAGTTGTCGCAGCAAGCTTGTAAGCGGCTTTCGGAAGTTTGCTTGGCTTTAGCTTTCGTGAGAATCGAGATGTGGTGCCAAGCTCAGTATTAAGCCACGAAAGAGGGTATCCGTCTCATGCATCGGAAGGTTCCGCAGCTGATATTTGTTGGAATCGTTTAAATTTGGAGCCGTGCTGAGAGCGATGTCACGGAGCAGTAGAATGTTGTAGAAGAGTGCTCGAGCTAACCAGTTCAACGAGTGGTATGAGGAGAAGCAAGCTTTCTGAAACAACTGTGAAATTAACATGGAATAGTTGTTCAGGAGACGGGTTTGACGAAAGCTTCTCACATAAAGCGTTTATGGCAGTATTCAGCACGTTGGCCGGAGAGGCGGCAGGCAGGCTGTGACGCAGGCATTTGTCGTTGTCAAATAAAATTTGCGTTGGAATTTCGCTTTCTTAGGCAACAAAAGGGCGGTTCCGAAGTCAAGCTTGACATCAGCTGTGAGGAAATCAAGCTTGACATCAGCTGTGAGGAATTCATTTTGAGAATATGTGTCGAAATTCTTCGTGTTTGTTGCGCCGCCACCATTGGCTTTGAAGAATCCAGACTCACGGTCAGGTTTGGGAGGTGGTGGATCTTTGTTGAGCTGTAGTGGCTCTCCTTTTCCCAGGATGGCGCCACCGTTGCAGAGAAGGCAGGTTAAGAGCGTGGTGGATAGACCTATCAAAGAGCGGGTTTGGCATTGCGATCCCGCAAACCAAAACCGAATTCCGTCGATAAGCTGCGATTGATTATAGGAATCTCGGATGAAAGTGATGGTTTGAAGAGAAAACTGTCTGGTAGGTAACCTCCACTGTTTTCAGAAGTTCCGCAAGCGGAATCGATGACGGATCTTCTGTGGCGGGATCGTCGGGAAAATAAATGTGGCGGCTCACTTGCTTCACAGCGTCCGGGACGTGCTGTAAGACGAAAGAGGCTTCACGTTGCAGAGGTCGGTGTAGAGCTGAGGCGGAGTCCAAATCGTTTTCGTCCTCATGGTGAGGAGAGCGAGGATGTGACGAAAGCTTAGCGGCAGGACGGCAAGAGTTGTCCGTCTCCAAATTCGACGAGAGGCTATGCCTCTTAGAGCCATGATGGGAAGAGAATGCTGAGCGTTCCTGGTTGTTGTCAGTTGATGTCGCTTCCACCCATTCGTCTGTATTTGCAGCTTTTGTCGATTAAGATGCGGATGGAGGAGGGTCGGGCGTCGGTTCACGAAGACCGAAGTCGTGCCGAGCACGTTCAATGTGGCGATGTTCCTCACTCCTCATGATGGATTGGCCGGGCTGACAGGACGAAAGCGAAGATAAATCCATTGGGGACTGGGGCAAGTGATGCTCAAGGAGCCCATCAGAGGCGGCAATTTTAAATTGCCGTTTCAGCAGACAATAGTTTGCTCTGGCCGTGCACAGTTCCTCTTCAAGGGCGGCAAGGTCCGGCGGAGAGGACGTCTGTTGTCCGGTTTGAAGAGGTGAAGCGGCGGTAGTCTCACCAGAGCCGTCGGCGGGGAGCTTCTCGGACGAAAATAGCAGGGCATTACCAAGCGGTGCGTCGAGAGGCGAATGGACGGTGCGAAGCTGTGATCAAGTGGTGCATCAAGTGGCATCAGAGTGATCGGTGAGAACGAGAAAGGGCAATGCGAACGAATGATCGTCCATTTGGGATTTCTTCAGGCTGGTAGAAAACAGACGAAAACTCGAAGATCTTTAAGAAAACGGGCGAAAGCAGAGAAACAGAGTTGACGTGGAGATACTGGCTGGAGTTAATTTATCTAAACTTGGGGGGTGGGCATTAAAAACAAGGGTTATCGATTTTTTAACCTAACTTCTGTCAGAGAGAGAGCTTTTTATCACGGAAAAGTTGGCAATAATGCAGTCATTCGCGTACGTGATCTGGATTCAATCTAGCATTAGCACAAAACCCTTTGCTCTGCCGACTTTTCTATTGCTCTCCAAGCCCTCCACCAATCAGACCCCCGTAGCTCTCCTACCCGTCCACGCTTTTGGTCGCGAGAATCCGGCCTCTAGCATAAAAAGCCCCAGCTCCCCTCACTCCTTAGCACACGCTCAGCAGATCTCAAAGCCAGAAGTAGCTACGCCAGTCGGTAAAGGAGATGTCCCGTCCGAATGTTACCAAGCCGGGCAAAGGTAGAGGTTCGTATTGACTAGTATAAACTTAGAAATTTTAACTTTTGGAAACCCCATTCAAAATTATAGTTCTAAACTTAAAACTAATCTAAACTTTGAGATTTATGGAGGTGACGCCATTATCGGCATTCGTGGTCTCCCACCCCCATAACATCAGGGTTCACGGTCCTTTTCTACAAACCAGCTTTTTTCCCGTGTTTTTAGTATGAATTTACTCTAACACTAAAATAATCACTTAAACCAATTAGGTTTGCAGAAGCAGTGACTTCGATGGCTAGTTGCCCAAACTCATGTAAGTGTTTTCGTTGATTGGCAGAGTTTTTGTAACTTAAAATGTAACAAAATCTAGAAGGCAGATTTTAAGTCGCACTTTGAAAACATAGTCTGGTAGTATTTCGTGCAATTCCTGCAGTTTACACTTAATAACAGGTTCTTGCGAGTTCTGGGCTGAACTTTTTTTCTTCGAAACTGTTGTTCTTTGTACATAATATGTAAAGGTTGAAACTGAATTTAATTGTGAATTCTTGTTGAATTTTAAATGTAAAATTCGTGTTGCTTTTATTTAAAGCCGTCTTTCTTGTTTAACTGTCATTTAATAAACCAAGAGTTTGTGAAATGCCAGTTGTTTACTAGTACGATTAATTGCTAGATTTAATTAATTAAGAAAACCACTTATTACTTAAAGTCAGGACAGCAATTAAGCACCCCCCTGGTGGCAGCGAATACCCCCCTTTAAAGAGTTGACTAGTTAGCCTGCAGTTAGGACTAATGACTCTCTGTTACCCATACTGGGCCAATAGTACATGTGTGCTGTTTCCTGGAAAGTAAAATCCGCCACAGCAACTAGTAATTTAAAGGTCAAAACCATCTTGATGTCGGCGAGGCTACAAGCACCTCGACAGTCGTAGCTTCGGCCGCTACACTGTGAGGCATAGCAGTCCATTTCCCTGTGTAAAGGATTGAGTCAACACTCCTTTACTCGTGAGTGCACCAGTTTGGTTAGTGTTAGGATTAAGACTTCTTTGTGTTTCATTGAATTCGTAGGGAATGTAACTTTCTGCAGGGTATGAACATGATCGTTGGCAGCAGTTATGGGATCACAGAGTAGGGAGTTGTGTTCAGTTGCCAAAGTAGTGAGTAAGTGGCCTGGTCTAGACATGGGCAGTGTTGTGTTCGTAACTTGATGAATCTTTGGCAAATGATGTGGCGAGCCTCAAAGTGAGTGCACAAGGGAATTTGAAATTACTGTTCTGTGTCTGGATTCACCACCGTGGCTTATTGATAGTAGTACACACTGGAGTGGAATGGGGGAGGCTTGGTAGTGCACTGTCGTTTTCAAAGCAATGTTTAGGGAAACTGGATGTAGTGACGTATTGCCAGCACGAGATCCATGTTTGGAAGGAAAACTCAAGCTTTTCTTGGAAACCACACTTCTTGTTTTCATGTTGTACTGCATTTTTCTGATTTTGATTGTGTTTTCGAAACCCTTTTCATTGTAACTCTGTATGGTGCATGATTGCCCGGTGGTCAGTCACTTCGGAAAGGGAGCCTGTGACGAGTCTCCTGGCCTTGTTACCTGTCCTTTGTTTATCCTGCCGGCCGCCAGTTGTCTGACTTCTGGTTAAATAGTGTGCGAGGGGCAATGGAAGATGCCGTAACGACTTTTATTGCATAGACAATGAAATTATTTTTTCGACTCAAGCCGATAGTGACATATCTCACATATATTCCTAATTTTTGTAGTTTGGTCCATTGTCATACAGTTACGTTGGGTAAACTTTTTGAGGAACACTTCTGGTTTAGTGATAAAAAAGGAGTGATAAGGTGCAAACCAATGTTTCGTAAGTCATCAGATGACAAATGAGAATTGGCAGCTCCTCAAAAATTCATGACAAACAACATTTTACGCATTACAACCATATAAAAATGGAAGAAAATATTGCTACTATTACAACTGTGGCAAAGAAACACAGTACTACTACACAACGACCATCATTCCAATTTAAGTTAAACATCAATACACACGCAGAAGTTGCATATATTTAAAACAATAGGAAATACTGAAAACAATAACAAGAGACGTTGGCGTGCGCTGTTTGCATCCGTTACCTGGCGAGATGGAGTGAGCCGAATTCAGCGAGTTGTGACGAGGCAGCGATTCAAGCGATGTGCTGAATGGCTGCAAGGATTTGGGGAGCAAAACGTGGAGGCTACTCTTGCGTGGCTTCTCTGTTGGTGGTGGCGGGTGGACGGGCGGGCGGGCGGACGGCAAAAGAATGCGAAAGAACGCAGCAGAGGTAAAGGCAGGAACGCAAGGAAAAAATGTGCAAGGCAAGAAGTAAAATAAATTAACAGTAAACGGAAATAAAACGTGCAAAGATGGAATGGGATTCAAAAAAATCAGTTCTTTTAGTTTTTAAGGGAATGGCTGACCAATTTGGTTTTAGACACGTCCCCACCAGATGGCGTTCCACTACAATATGAATGTACAGAGATTTACCCATATTGTTTGAAATCGGCAACAATAAACATGAATTTAAAAAAATCTCAAATCAACTCAATCGCTTAACTCGTCTTTTTTTTTGTGTGTGCGTGTGAAAACTAGTAGCCTTTGTGTAATTTCGTCAAAAGTAAAAAAGTGTGGCGTATCTCTGATGGAATTGACGAACTGCACAAAAAAGAACAAATTGTATAAATAGTTCATAACCCACTTGTTTTCAAACATTTTGGTAAACAAACTGCCTCTTTTTACAAATGTGTAATAAAAAAGGGTAAATATAGTGATTTACACTAACTTGTTTTTTATAATAATAAGCTTGAAAAAGCCATGAGGCGAAATTGGTTCCCCTCTATTAGCACTATCACTTAATAAACCTACATATAATGGCGAGTTAACTATTCATGCGAGCTGGTTAAGTGATTGGAGCTTATTAGTGCCGCACGATTGCCATTGCTTAACATGTGTAAAGCTTTGTTACCTTATAGTGTTTACAATACCCTTCTTCTGACAAGACTCCTGCCTCTAGCTCTAAAACCACTGCAAACACGTGTACAACCCTGCAACGTGAACGGGGCAAACTCGTCGGCATCGTTGTCTACTTCAGAATTACTTGAATTCTGAAGCTTAGGTATGCTTAGGCATGCTTGTGTTTTATCTTCTGAGGAATCTTCGGTACACACGCAATTTCTTGGCTGTTTAATCCCCTAAAAGCTACCATTATTCATTTTGGAAATGTATAAAGTACTTGTTTGCCGTCAAAAGGTATGCACGACGTCATCTAGTCAGCAATGGCGTCTGCCGCAAAAAAACTCACCCACAAGAACTTAACATGTGCTGGCATTTTCTGGAAGTATTCAGGACTATAAAAAACGTTTTTCACTTTGAATTTAAAACCATTCAAAATGGCCCAACACTTGACATTACCTATAGCTAAAGTGTCCCACCATTAGAAAACACGCAATGGATAGGCCAGTGCATATGACAGCTTAACTCGTAATCGGTACACAACAGCTGTACTGCGTGACAACATGGTCATCCAAAACATTAAATAGTTCATTAGCTACTTGTTTTTACAAACATTTTGCCAAAAATTACCTCAACGTAAATGTGAAATATTAAAATTTTGACAAACACGAAAGGAAAGGACAAGTTAAGCTGCGGAGTTGAATTCAGATTTTTAAAATTCAAATTGTGTCCTGAAGTGGGTTTTGAAAAAGAGGAAGGAAATCTCTACACACTCGTACTGTAGTTTAACGCCATGTAGTGGTGTAGACGTCCAACAGTTAATAGGTTAGCCATAACTTTAAAGGCGTTCTTCACGGAGCAGATATTTAACGAGAAGGCTGTGAGCAAAAGCATTGTGCATGCATGCTCTATCTTAATATATATTTTTATCCTTTAATAGTATCAATTTTGCATGCATTTAAACCAATAAGGAGAGCTGAACCCTAAAGTTAGAATTTTAGAGCAGACAAAAATAACAGCCATATTTTTTTTGCCAATTTCCCAACGAAAAATGGGAGCTTAAAGATGCTTTAAAAAAGAACCGTTGCTTCCACTTGAACATAACATAAACTAACACTTGTGATCTTTCGAACAGGTGTGATTTAGCAGTTACCTTTACAAAAGTAGCTCTTCTACCTTATCGTGTTACTGGGCCAACTTAGGGAATTTATCCACATGTACTCTAACCTTAGAGGGAATTTATCCACACTTTGCTCTAACCTTAGAGGGAATTTATTCACATTTACTGTAACCTTAGCGGGAATTTATCCACATTTACTCTAACCTTAGAGAGAATTTATCCACATTTACTGTAACCATAGCGGGAATTTATCCACATTTACTCTAACCTTAGAGGGAATTTATCCACATTTACTCTAACCTTACAGGGAATTTATCCACATTTACTCTAACCTTAGAAGGAATTTATCTGCAGTTACTCTAACCTTAGAGATTAAGACGGTTAACTCTGCAACAATATCATAGCCTGACTAAGGCTACAAAAAGATTACACTGATTCACTTAAGTGCCCGTCTCAATAATTACACTTTTGACACAATGAGTCTCGCCTTTTTGCAGTTTGAAAATCTTGAAATAGTAGAGTAAACGCCCACCCCTTAAATTGCTGTTTTCTACAGCAAAATTAACAAAAAGCTGTATTCTCTGAAAGAAGATAGTACGGCTTGCTGTGCCTAGTAGCCCTTTCTCCCTCCCTGGGGTACTAGCGGAGACTTTCCTGTGGCTCCTAGCACGTGCACGAAGGCCTGGCCTCTTTCCCTTATGCCTCCTCCCTTCTTCACAGCAATTAAAAGGATGTCACAACTGGCCTTCCAGAGATATTTAAAAGCTTACACATTTTCTGTGATAGATGTCCAGAATAGTGGAGTAAACGCCCATCCCGTTCTTTTTTCCAAATTTCCTGTATAAGACCATAGGCGTTTAATACACGGTATAATACACGGATTTACGGTATATATGCTTTTCGATTGTAAAGTGAGGACAGTGTGCATAAACTGCAGTTTTACATTGTTCAGTGAAAAAGGTTTCAATTTTGGGATGCGGTTCAGTTACTTTCAGTACAGTTCACGCTATGGCAAAACAGTTCAGTTCACTTCATTTAAACTAGCGAATGTTCGATGATTCTCTACTCATCATCTTCTTCAGAAGGACCACTGCACTTTAACATACTCACGTCTTTCAACTGGCACACATTTGAATCTCCCACCCAGTGGGCCTCGTTTCACTGGTGGAGGTTGACTGGTTGTCAAAATCATTGATTTCTTGAATGTTCGGAATAAGGCTGTACCGATCAGCATTTTTTCTGCCGAACAGATTCCGATCCGATCAGCTACAAATTGATTGGTGTACCGATCCGATTTAACTGAACTGATCGCTACAGATTAAAAAAAAATTTTTTTTCTGGCTTACACAAACTTGTAGGCTAACAAATTTGTAGGCTAATGAAAACATTGGAATACATTTTTTTTACCCAAATAAAAGTAAAAATTTGTCCGTTATTAACCTTAGCCTACAAAATGTAAAACATGTAGGCCTAGTCTAAATTAAAACAAAAGGTAAGAAACATGTGGAGAAACAGAATTTATTTATTGTCAAGGGCCTGGCAAAAATCGAAAATCTGCAGGTTTTTGTTCGCCGAACCGATTTTTGCCGATCAGCCCAAAATCTGCCAAAATCTGTTCGGTACAGCCTTAGTTCGGAATGAGAGAAAAGACTTCTACTCATCTTGCATTCTCTTAAAACAAGATGAATACAAGAAAATTGGAAACCTTTTCTGCCTGTCTCCTGACGTTCAAGAAGGCAAAGATTCTGACATACCACGCGACCTCCACCAGATTTACTTTGCTCACATATTTTGGAGCTACAAGATAGATTATTAATACATACGAGAAAAAGAAAGGGATCCAAGACAAGGCCCTGCAGTACACCACTAATGATATTTTTCGGAGCAGAGTTTGAGCCTTCAACTACTACTGTGATCTTTTTGATAAGAAAGCCTTTAACCAGCGATGGAGGACGTAATCCGTCAAAACCATATTCGTATGTCTTTTTAATGTCGAAAAATAACGCCGAGTTTGAACTCCAATAGTAAGTGCTTTGGATCAAATATCTAGTGCACTAAGAAGCTGTGGTGACGTTGACCTCCTTGGAAGAAACCCAAATTGATCAGTTCTGATCAAACCAAACTTTTCGCAGAAACGAAACATATGGTCTGAAACTATTGTTTCCATTATCATACATGGTGCCCCAACCCTATAAATTCTTGATGGTACTGAAGTAACGGAAATAAGTCTGTAATTATTCGGGTCTGGCACGTTCCACTATTTAAAAACTGGGACAACTCTTGCCCGTGATCAAATGTGAGGTTTTTGACCCGTCTGAAAAGAGAACTTAAAAATATGAGTAAGAGACTTACAGATTTCGTACAGGTAGAAGAACGCACAATGGCCTTATGGACCCATCGCATGGCCAGACTTCGAGTCTGTAATAGTCTCGAGAATACTGTTCCGGAAAAACTCCACTACTTCGTTCGGACTTAACAGCAGTCACAGTATTTTCAGAATGGGGGGCCTGGTTGGTTACTATCAAATTCGCCAGTTGCAACAAAAGCTGAATCAGGCTATTTGCCTTCAGAACTGTGTCAGTGACAAACGAGTTATTTTTAATGGGAAAATATGTCCAAAAGATCAAGTTCTTTGGGCATAGTATTAAACGATGCTGAAGCAAACAGTAGCCACATACCCCATTGGAGTTTAAAGTAAGCCTGTACTTTACTTTAAACTCCAATGGGGTATGTGGCTCAGGATCTATGATACATACAGAAGTCCACATGCCCAATATTTCTTTTAAAGATGGTTGTTCAATTCAAGCAAGCCTTTAATTACATGGCAGCACAGTTTATAGTATCTAAAAATAAAACTAACAATGTTAAGGGCACACTTACGGAACCACTACTGACAAAAAAGAGGAATAGAATGGAGAGCGGTTATAAAGTTAAGACATATAAGTCAAGTGTCGTCGTGCCACAGGACTACCTTACAAGGAAAGGATACATGTCCTAAAGGATATTTTTACTTCTGTTTACCTCTTTCACTTGCTGTAAAATTTTGGTTTTAAATTTAAACACCTTACATAGGACTCACTCCTTTCTGCAATATTTACGTTACGTAAGTCGGTGCAATAGAAAACACTAGCGCAAAAAACGTATAAATTCCCCGCAATGTACGATGCAAAGTGTTCACAGAAGGAAGCAACGGTCACATACAGTCAACTCGGGTATTTATGGCTCACTAAACCTGAACATGCAATGCCTTTCACGTTAGGCTCAGTCAAAAACGCCAAAAGTAAGCAATGCATTATTATGTTATGCTGTACACCATGGTAACCCGATTACTATAACGTTCTCTCACTCACCCAGCAAGTCAGACTGACTTAACACAAGTCGATAACCCCCCCATTGTACAAAAATACCTCTATTTGACACTTGTTCAAGTTTAGGGGCCTTTGTATTCACAAATAAGGTTTGCGGTGCAATTGAACTCCATTTTTCACGCTGGTTAAATCATAGTGATAAAGTTTACAAGTTGCACAAGCTATATGAACACAGTTGCAATTCTGCGCAAAAGTCTATAAATTGTTCCCCAAGTTTTCATTTAAGTGAGTCGGTTTAAATTCATAAGCTTGTATATTGCAGACTCTTCCAGTTTTTAAGTAAACTTTGAGTCACTCTACGTAGTTCATTATTATTACGGTATATTATTGAGATATTAAAGACAATTTCAGTAATGAACATTTTGTGGTTCAAAAAGGTGGTCAACTAAAAAAAAAGGTACAACCTGAATTATTTTTAAAGTTCAAGTTTCCATCTAAGTATCTTAAAAAAAAAAAAAAGGTATTCAAATTTCTGGATCCAAGGTCCAAGTTCTAAGTCAAAACTCCAATTTTTGAAAGAAAAAAACGATAAAAAAACTTTTCAACGTTCTTTTGGTGAAGTCAAAGTACCGTTGATAGAACTTTTTACGTGCGACATCATGACTAAACAGACAAAAAGTTGAGATAGTTTTTTTCCTTTAATCTTAAGAATAGGTCCCATTTTTCAGACTCAAAAATAGCCTTGGATCCATAAAATTTATCCCTATTTTTTTTCGGTTGTGGTTTTTTTCGGAGGCCACATTGTACATCTGAATTCTTGGCCGTATTTGACACACAACATAAAAAGCAGACATCAGCTGCCTAGAACATTTTATTGGCTTCCCTCATACTTTTTTTTTTTTTTTTTTGGCACAAAACGATAATTCGGACATTTTACTTTAGTTATTGTTTGTCATAAAAAGAAAATGTTAAGCAGACGAAAAGTTTGTTGGAAGGAGAGGAGTGGAAGTTTGAGCAGTTCTCTAGACCATCGCTTGCAGAGACGTCAGGAAGGATAAAAGTAGGAGGGGTGTAAACCAGAAATTTACCGACATAACTTTCCATCTAGCAACACTCCCCGCACCCCTCCCCCCCACATAAAAACATCCCTGATCGCTTGAGGAAGACTGTTAGTACAAACGGTCGAAAATTTGATAGTTTTCAGCATTGAAACATGTATGTTTTTACTTTTGTTTGAATTTACTATCAGTAGGAGGTGCTGAATCATCGGCATTCTACTTCTATTCTTTAATGGACATAATTAATTTTTAAGTTGACATCAAAAGTTTAACCTTTGGGCACTGCTCTTAATCAGGAGGGTGGAAGCATTACAACTATAGCAACGTTTACAGATGAATTCCCAATAGCTATGCGTACGCCAAATTGGATCTTGGCGGAGTGGATTGACATTATTCCAACCACGACAAGTCTTCCCGCAAACAGACCAAATTTTCTAATCCAAGTAATTAACATGGTACCCAAAAAGGCATGAAGAAATTGAAGGCAATACAAGTAGGGCATGCCTTTAAAATGAATTTTTTTAATGTTTCAACGATAGCTTCGAAAATGGAGGAGGTATTTTGCCCAGCATAAACTTTCATGTTTGATCAATGGTTTGCAAAATAATCTTATTATTCTGGGAAAAAAATTACTACCAATATTACTAAGGCAGAAGTCCAACAAATGGAACATTCACTTTTCCTGAAAGTTGAACTTGCTTTTGTGGATTTCCGCCAGGTGAGTATGATTTTTTCCATTTCTTTCTCTGTATGCTGGAGGCACACATAACACGGATTTGTTCAAAAATTACAAGTCGTACAATCCCTACATGATAAAAGTTGTCTCTTGGCATTAATAAATGACTCTTTAGCCAACAATGAAAGGTAAGTATTTTCGGGTGGAAGTGAAAATTCAATTTGTTTAGATGGAAACAAATGCATCATGACTGGGCACTAGCTACGGGCATAAAAATTGAGCAAAATGTTAAAAAATGGCTAAGACGTGCTAAAAATGTCTAAAATCTTCTTTGAAACGGATCTTAAGTCCTTTAGTGCCAGGGATGTACGCCCTGGTCTATGAACGCAAACATTTCCACAGACTAGGTCCACAGATGCAAAGTGAGCTTTAGGGAACCAGACAGAAATGAGCAAAACACAGTCGAGTGGTGAGGGCCTTGGTCTCAAAATAATCAAAGCGGGTGCAAGAACGAATTGTGTTACGGTACTCATCTATGTATGCATGCGGCTTTAAAAATTATTTCTCCAGAGGTAGGTACGTCCTGGCACTGAAAGGATTAATAAATAACAAGAAACAGAAGTATTGATGTTATGACCTTTTTAGACTTAGTTGACCCCGTTAGTGCCAGGGACCTAAGCACCCACCTAAGCACCCAAAAAGTTTCAGACCTCCACACCTGTTACGAAAAAAATCCGACACAAACTCAAACATACCAAAAAAAAATATTTCCGAAGACAAACCGAGAGGCTCTTTTTACTTTCTTTTCACAGCAATTGTAAAAATTAGTACAGTCACACAACCAAAGAGTTTATTTCAACTCAATGTTGATGGACAAATTTTTGGTATGCTTATCATACAATTTTGGGCTACAATCTTCTTTCACCAAGCTGTTGGGAATGTTTTAACACAGTTTTGTTGACTATATGCTGCACAATTTTTGAATCACGTGCCGTGGCTCACTGGGTGAATTGGCTGTAATGGAGGTGGTGGCACCCTCTCATTGGCACCATTTCCATTACAGTCAGTTGAACCACGGAGCGATTCAAAAACAGTGCAGCAGGAGTCAACAAAAGTGTGCTTGTCCATTCCCAACAGCCTGATGAAATAGAAGATTGAGCTGAAAATCATGATAAACCCTACTGAAAATTTGGCCATCAACATTGTGTTGAAGTTGACTTTGTGGTGTGTGTGCATATTTCTACAATCACAAGGATTCCTTCATTGAGGAAAAATACGCTGATTTTCAAAGAGTTAGTACAAACAAACCGTGTACTGCAGACTTTCGACGAACATACACACAAATCCCCCTCATTCATCTTCTTCAGGCTGCTGTTGTTGAGATCTGCTACTACATCGTTGTTTTCATCCGTGCGTGAATTTGGATTCAAATTCACACACGGATGAAAACTACGATGTAGTAGCGACCTCAACAACCAACAACAGCCTGAAGACAACGAAAGAGTGTGTGTTCGTTGAAAATGTCTTTGAACCAAAGTAACAATGGCGATTTGTTTGTGCTAACTCTTTGAAATACAGTGTAATTTTCCACAATGAATTTTCCTACGATTCAAAGTAAAACACCACATGGCTTTTTTACACAAAGATTCCTTGGGAACACGACCGTAATGAGGAAAACACAGCTGAGTAGTCAGGGTCTTTGTCTGCAAACCATAAGGATGAGAGATCGAAACGCATTAACCAACCCATGTACATAAAAAATTACCTAGTCTAATATTTGTATTTACGAGTGCAAAATACGCCAAGAATTGAGATATACAAGTATCCATCAATAAAATTCCCATTTGAATTTCATTATTTTTCATTGCTCTAGTGTGTCTGGGTTGTATTACACAAATGACTACAACTATTCCCAAAGTAGTGTGGGTAATAAAGCAAAGTAAGAAAACTGGCACGTTACAATAATGGGATGTAATGATGCTACCCACACACAAGCTTCAAGGCATCATCATAATTACGTGAATACCATGCATGGCATCCCGGCACTGAACTTCTTCAAATACCAGCTTTAACTTAATTTATGAAGAAAGAAAATTTTTTCCTGTTTATTATAGCACTCCTCTTGCATTAAAAGTATTTACAGCAATACACCTTTATTCGTAGGTCTCAATTTAAGTGTCCTTTTTTTAAAAATCTTACCATCAATGGGGCTCCCACCATTGGTATCGGAAACTATAAAAAAATAAAATTCCATTCATTAAAAAGTAAAACAATTCAAATTTAAGCAATTGAATCAATCAACCAAGAAGGTTGAATCAATTTCGACCTTGAAATGATGCTGCTCTCACCCATTTTTTTTCTATCAAAAAACAACATTTTTTTCTATCCCTGATGACTAGGCCTAGAGGTATTATTGCAAAATATTTACACATTTTAAAGCAGCAACATGCTTATAAAAAATGGAATGTCGAAAGATGAAACCGCTTACTTTGTTTTGTCCAAAACAATTTGAGGTATTATTGGAGAAAAGCTTCCACATTTGAAATCGACACATTCCATTTTCATTTTTTCTCCCTTGATTTAGGGGATCTTAGGGTTGCTTTTGCCCTCAATTTCGGGACCGATCACGTGCTTGGAGGAAAGATACCTAATTAATTACTTTCCTTCAAAGTCTCGTGGCTGGAAGGAGAACTGCAGGGAAGCGAACAGAAACGATCATGGCCAGCGTTTCAGTTGCTCGCATGCTACACATTTCGAAAAATTCAAAACGACAGCAACGCTCAATCGCACAACACGGAAATCAGGTTATACATTTGTGAAAACTAAGAAAAAAAATCCCGCATCATAAACTTTACTCTCAAACTGAACGAAAGATGATAATAATGAACCAGAATTCATGGAAACATTGAATAAACTGTTCATTGTGTTACTGTGAAAGTTTTTATCAAATTCAGAGTCATGATTCGGAGAATTAATATATTTACCACTCATTTTCACAAATAAGAAATAACATACTCTTATTTGTGAAAATGAGCGGTAAATATATCAATTCTCCGAATTATGACTCTGAATCATGGAAACATGAATTTGCAGTGAAAATTTATACGATTTTACAACTCGATAACTCTTAAATTGCCAACTGTATGTCTTCTCGGACAGTGGGAGGAAGCCGGCCCCCCAATCCCCCAGTCACTACGGCCGTGTATATAATGAAAAACGACACCAGCTCCCTATTTATATAACAGAAGGTATATTTCAAAATACCTTAACGTTACACCAAACTAATCAATGCCATAAAAAACGGTTTGTGCTTAATTTTAACAAGGGTGAAATGAATACGGTAAACACGAAGAATGCACTGAAGCTCGTCTGCTGCTTTGTGCAGTCTGATCCAATGGATGGGACAACTGCGTCACGTGCGGCCTTCCCATTTCCTTTTTCCACTTCCTTCCTAAACATTTACAGGTCTTGCGCCCTAGCTCGGGGCCCCTGCGGAGTCCCTCGGGCCCTTGGGCCCTTGGCGATCACCTACTAGCTGACCTGTCTAGACCGACACTGCTGTAGGAAAATAGTCTAGTAAGGAAATTTTGAAACTAGGGATTTTCAAAGGAGAAAAGTTTAGTAACGGAGAGGACAAACTTTGGGTTTCGAACCGGAAAACTCTGATCATCATGGGGGGCCGACATAACATCCAAAACAGACCAGAACAGAACCCGAAGCAGCTGAAGAGAGTTGGTAGTCTCTTACACTGCCCTGGCTGACACTAAAAGGCAGAGAATTTGCCAGGTCCCCTTTTCTATTAACCAACCAGCACCTTCTTTAGGCAACTATGCTGAGCTCTGTTTCTGATAACTTGCATAATTACAGACAATATTAAGGACTCAAGTCTGCGTAGTGTTTACCTCCCGTGGACATCGAATATTTTTCTTTTAACAGGGACCAAAATTTCCAGTGTGTTGACAAAAAAAAAGCAATCATTCAACAGTTGGTTTTCAATGACAGTTGAAACTCTGTGAGCGAACCTTTCACAGTTTAGACACACAATGTCTGCAATAAGATCCTTCATAAATTAAAGCTCAGGTTCTCAAAGGTTCACACTGTCAGAACTGATTTCAATGATTTGTGGAGATCAAAAATCCATCTTTTAATTGTATGTACCATAAGAGACTAAGAAAAATGTACCGTTAACAGAGTACATAAGTACACTGCAGTTGGGTATAAAGCATGAATAAGCATTCATATTTTTGCCTCTTTGAAATGATGGGAATCCAATACTTTTATAATGGCTAAAAAGAGGTTTGGCTTCAATATTCTGTGAATGAGCATTTTGTTTAGAATTGTAGAAAACGGGAAGCAGTTCCTCAAGATAAACTGCTTTCTTTCATTTCCAAAGTAAAAGTTTTTTTAAACTCACAAACGTTATGTAGTCAGGAAAATTATAGGTTGGGAAGTTTTTCTTTTTTTTTTTTAAAGACTGACAGCAGGCTGTACGCTGTTGCCAAGGTGGAGTACGCATCGTTAAGTGATCTGTAGCACGCGCCACAAAAGGGGCAAAAAAAAAGAAGACTGTCGAGCAGTAGGCGTGTTGTTATAGTAATATCAATTTTCTGTCAACAGCACTTCCACATACCGACATATCAAAGTATATCCTCTCGCTTTTTAAGTTGACAGAATTAAAGGTCAATAAATAATAAGGAACTTACTTGTACTGGATGTCATGCTTGATGCCATGTTCTTTGTGTCCCCCT
>JAHWFP010166898.1:1531-26499 GCA_023313725.1 Lithobius niger
GCCATTTTCCCCTTCCATATTTATTATCACTAATGATAAAAAAAACAACATTATTCGAGTCTAAAAATATTGCAAGTTGTTTTCCCTTTCGTTTGGCCGCTAGCCTATGCTAAGCCAAGAAGATGTAAACAAAGCGGAGGAATATCTGAATTCGTAAGTAGTCCGTGATTAGTCCTTGAGCTCTGTTCGCGTTGGTCCACGGTTGACCCCGATTTTAGTTTAGTAGGGGTATTTTCGGCTATAATTCCCTGAGTGCTTCTATTCCCTGAGTGCCTTGTATCGCTTCTACAGGAAAAAAAAACAAATATAAATCGCACAATTCCACCATTTAATTGGTAATGGGGGTTTAATTGCCTGCGAGCTGACCAAAGCAAACCTTTTAATGCAGCAATTTTCCAGGAATGGAATTGCTGACAACGGGAACAATATACGAATCCCAGCAACTTTAATTGACTCTCAACATTTTTGTACCGGGGAAGATCTGCACTTCCATAAATTAAACATCCTAGGTGTCTTAAATCACCTCAAACCTAGTCATGCAGTTGGTCCGGAGAAGCTATCAGCTTTTTTCTACAAACAAATTGCTGTTCATATTGCATATCCTCTCAAACAAATTGTCTCCTTGTCCTTTTCTACTGGCGTTCTGCCAAAGGACTGGCTTGATGCGGATATTGTCCCTATTTTTAAGAAAGGGAATCCCTCAAACCCATTAAACTACCGACCTATTGCACTAACTACGGTGCCCTGTAAAGTCATGGAGACCATAATTAAATCATATATGTTAACCTTTACTGATCGCTTTAACATCATTCTCGATGACCAGTTTGGTTTCAGGTCGGGCAGATCAACTACCCATCAACTTTTGCTCGCTTTGGACAAGTGGTCAGAGTCCATGGACATTGGTGTTGGAACAGAAGTCATTTTTTACGACTTTAAAAAGGCTTTTGAATCTGTGGTGCACACAAAGCCAATCTCCAAATTTTCGGCTATTGGGTTTAGAGATTATATTCTAAACTGGATTTCTGCTTTCCTCGTTAAACGCACCCAACAAGTTAAACTTGGGGGGGGGGGGGGGTTAGTTCCACCAAATGCAACGTTATTAGTGGAGTACCACAGGGTTCGATTTTGGGCCCATTGTTGTTCGTCCTGTTTGTGAATAATCTTACTCCAAATTCTTCATCGGCATCCCAAGAGAAGTTTGCGGACGATTTAAAACAACATACACCAATCCTTTCTCCTATTGATAATCTGAACCTTCAGGATGCCGTAACATATGTCTCAAATTGGGCAACTGACTGGCAACTTCCATTATCCGTCGACAAATGTCATCGATTCACTGTGGGCACAAATGGGCGTCAATTTGACTATTATCTGCATGACAAGAAGTTGAATTCTGTTGAACTTGTCAAAGATTTGGGAATCTGGTTCCATTCCTCATTAAAGCCTTCTATCCACTGTGATAAAATTAGTGCCCAAGCCCACCGTCGTGCAGCGATTGTGCGTCGCTGCTTCTCCTCTGGAGATCACTCGATTATGGCCTGGGCATTCAAGGTCTACGTGCGACCACTTGTTGAATACGCAAGCCAGGTATGGTCACCAAACCAACTTTCGGATACTGACCGAGTGGAATCAGTTCAGCGCCGCTACACTAAGTCTATCCCAGGACTACATAATAAACCATATTGTGAACGGCTTCGGATGTTGGGCCTGGAAACTCTTGAGTTGCGCCGTTTATGGGCTGATCTTGCCCTGGTGTGCCTCATTTTGAATGATGTGCCAGCGGCGTGTTTACCTTTTTTTTTGAATTGGTTGGAAAAACAAAAACCCGTGGCCACTCTCTTAGACTGAAGCTACCACCTTTCCGTCTTGATTGTAGGAAGTTTTTTTTCTCGGTCCGGGTTGCACCTGTTTGGAATGCACTGACAGAAGACATTGTCTCGGCTAGCTCGGTACAGACTTTCAAGCGTAAACTTAATGATTTTAATCTGCAACCCTTTTTATCCCGTCCATTTTAATCGTTTTTTTTTTTCATCTGCCCTTCTTACTCTTTTAATGTGTCAATGATCAGTTGTTCCACAACTTTGTTTAAAATGTGGTTGGGTATCAGTGACAATGAATGTTGCCCTTCCCATCCACCCTGGTTCCTAGAGATGAACAGGAAACTATTATTATTATTATTACATTAAATCTATAATTTGTGTGTCTATCATGAAAAGGCCTTTTCTAATTTAATTTGTTGGCAAAGAATCGAGTAATAAAACGCACAAATTATAAATTCACAGAAGCACGAGTGATGTGATTCGGTTTCAGAATTTTTATTTTCTTTCTGCAAAACGATTCTCCAAAGGGTTTTCCTTTTACGGTTTCGATTTCGGGTTGCGGTTTCGATTTTCGATTTACGAAGTAATTTTGATTTAATGGGTTTCCTTTTATGTTTAACGTATCGGTTTATGTTAGGTGTACGATGTTTAACTCTTTATTTGGTGTAGTGATACTATTCCCCCCCCCCCTCGCATTTCATTAACTAACCTGTAATTTCGTTCGCTTAGGCTTTGGTATTTTTAGTTGGTATTAGGCCTAACCTCATTTTTATGTTGCTGATCTTCCAAATTAAACCTAACCTAACCGAGAATCATGTTCATGTTTCTCTAAAAATACGGAGATTCAGGAGAGTAACGTTATTGCCCTAATACGGGCGTAACTATTCCCGAATCCAGCTGATAAGCAGCTTCGTGTTTCCGTAAAAAACCGACGATTAATGAAAGTTATGCCATTTCCATAATAAGGGTATGAAACAAACAGCGTCCTCTCAGTGAGATGTACTGTGCTATATAGATCTGTGGTTTGTTTGTCAGCGACCATTCAGAGAAACTTCGATCTGTATAATTGTTGATGCAGGAAGCTCCGGTGTGGTCTTTTCAATTATAATACCACGAGTGCTTGTATTAAATCGACAATTTGGGTGTTTTAGCACGAAACTCCTTTCCAGATTTAATTTCACGAGACCGAAGGTCGAAGGAAATTTGTTAAAAAGGAGTTGAGTGCTGAAACACCCAAATTACGCATTTAATAAAAGCTCGAGTGGAATTCGGTTGAGAATTTTTGTTTTCTTTTCCCTAAATGATTTTCTGAAGGAATTTCGTGTTAGGGATTTGGTTTCGATTTCACGATCTCGATTTTGAAATACAAAGTAATTTTGATTTACGGAGTTTAATTTCGTGTATAATGTTTACCTTTTATGTTTGGTTGACGATGTTTAATTTTTATTTGGCGTAGCGATATCATCCACCATCACATTTCATCAACCAACCTGTAATTTCGTTTGCTACGGCATTGGCATTTCATATTAGGCTTAACCTCATTTTATGTTGTTGATACGCCAAATGAAACGTATCTTAACAGAGAAGCAGCATCATGTTTAAGGAAAAACCCGACGATTAACGAAGCTGACGTCATTCCACCATCGCATTTTATTAACCAACCTGTAATTTCGTTCGCTTCGTCATTGGCATTTCGTATTAGGCTTAACGTCATTTTTATGTTGTTGATACGCCAAATTAAACGTATCTTTACCGAGAAGCAGCTGTATGGTGTTTCCGTAAAAACCCAATGATTAACGAAGCTGCGGGGCATAAAACAAAGCAGCATCTACTAAGTGAGATATCTGTATAAATCTGTGGTTTGTTTGTCAGCGCTTATTGAGTAATCTGTATGATTACTGAAGGAGGAGGTACGGTGTCGGTTTCGATGAGCCGTGGTCTTCCAAGTGTAATTCGACTATGATCCTCATTTAGTGAAAAGAAAACGAAAATTCTGAGTGTAAGTCGTCATGGTGTTCGTATTGCGGAAAGAAAACAAAGCTTCTCATCTCTATAACAGTCTTTGACTTTTAAATTGCTGCTTTGAAATTGGTAGTAATCTCAAAGTTTATCGAACACGTAATATTGAGTGAAAATATGCAGAAGAAAAAAGTAAATAAAGTATGTAACCCGTAAAACGACACGATTGAACACATAAGTTACATATATGAGCAGGCAACTCTTTGTAGTTTGTAGTAAATATAAACCTAACGATTTATAGGCTATGTTACTAAACACTAAAAAAGACTTCAGTGGTAGTGCCCTGTGCATTTTTTGATTTAACCAATTAACTATAATCGTTGACTGATTTGGTTTAGGGAGTGTGGCCTCTTCATGGGTTATCTGCCCCACAAACAGTGTAGAAGAACTACAACCCATTACAACACTATACTACGCTTAGAACATGTGCAGCCATGAGTAGATGTAAATTAGTACTACAACGGCCTGTGCTCAAAACCCATTGTATTCTATTGTTCTCGAACCGAAACAGACCTACTACAATACAGGGTGCCTCAAACAGACCTACTACAATACAGGGACTGCCTTCAGGGCTACCAACGAAAACCTACAAAACCTTTTCGAAACTTAAATAGTACACGATACCTACAAGGGGCTGTGCTCATGAATGAAAAATTTTATTTTTTTTTCTTACTGGTCGGTCGTACTGCCACCCAGAGGCAGTCCGAATGGAGAAATGTTTATTCGTCTTCAGAAACTTTCCCCATGAGTTTATCTATGCTCTACAATTTTATTTTTTTTTTACTGGTCGGTCGTACTGCCACCCAGAGGCAGTCCGAATGGAGGAATGTTTTTCGCTTTAGTGCGACTACCAGTCTGAATGGAGAAATGTTTTTCGCTTTAGTGCGACTACAGTATGGCTTCTACATTTAAAAAAAAAAATTTTAATTCTGCGGCAACCCTCCTTAAGTTTGCAAAGATAAAAATCTCATTCCACACCGCTATAACAGGAAAACAGCGTTGAAAACGATTCATTAACTATACTGGAGGATGCTCTTTATATGAGTATCCGGAAACGAGTTTAAAGTCAATTGGAGCGTGACATCAACATTTCTTTACACAAGATACAAAGTCATGACTATTTCCCGTTATGTAATGAGCTAAATGGGTTTCCCCACATATGTCATTCACGTGAAGAACACATGCTTCTGCCGTGTCTCGAAGCCAACTTGCGTCAATCATACGTCAATAATGCATCCTTTTCCTGCATACAAAAAGTATTTGCACGCCAACATTGCCTCACTTTGCGGCTGTGTTATCACGGGAAAATGTAAGTAGTACGACCAGATTTTTTTTGATATGGGTGGCTTGTTAATTATGGTACATTTCGAAAAAGCAACTTCATTTGTACACCTGATTGCTTTGCCGTTACTCTTTGCTACCATTCCACAAATTCGGCACGAGGCGTACATTCTCACAGTGCTCATCCACACCAGTGATGAATCCTGCTACGAATGCCTTATTAATCTTATACGGATGCCTTCCTTATACTGTGAATTATTCAACTACGAATTATTCAATCAACTGCAACGTGGCTTGGGCACTATTATTTACAAAATGCTACGCAGTCTTGTTACATCTTCTGTGGATTTGGCTCACGAGGCGTGCATCCTTTCAGCGTGGAATCTGGGATTTGTGGAGCGACTCAGTCACAATTTTCAAGCCACCTCAGCTGGTTACGTACTGCCCGGGGTCGCATTATTTTGTTTTGTTTGTTCGTCCTGTTCTTTAATTGTCATAACACGGGTGATGCGGAGTTAGTTTAACGCCGATGGCGTATGGTAATCCTCGGGTGGAGCGAGTTTCGGTCTTGCACAGCGCCGTTAGTTCCATCGTAGGTTAACTAATACGTTCGAAAAAGCCGTGGCCTGACACAAGTTTTAGTGGGCTTAAAAAAAACCGTTTTTTCGTGAATTTTTTTTTTGGGAGAGAAAATGCGACGTATGGTAATTCGGTAAAATAGTCGACACCTATGAACTTGGGGCACGTTGTATTTGTTTGTTGTTTGTCTGTTTGTCCTTTCCCCTCTATCCCTTACCACCGACTGTTTTTCGAGAATGAAAGGGTAGCAAACGGAACAATGTATCTTACTAGCCTAAGAAATATTGTTGCGTTTTACTGCCTGCTCTGCATCGTTTTCCAGTGGGGACCGCACGTTAGTTTGTGTCAATTTAGGGCTAGCTATTTTGACACAAACGTCAACTACAGGATTGCTTACGTGGAATATAGTGTATTAAAAAAATACCACGCATCAATTACACCGCTGTTGGCCCGACCTCGCTACAGCGCTGGGAAAATCTTACAGTCCTAGGTTTTCTCAGGCAGTGTTCCTTCAGTATAGCCTTCCCAGTCCTAGGCTATATTTTTGGATTAAGTAAAAAGCGTTGGAAAACCTCATATGCTACGATATGTCCCGTTAGAGCCCACAAGGTCAAAATCAAAAAAAAAAACGTGGGCTCTAAGGGGACATTAGGATGATACCAGAAAATGACCTTGACCTACATTCTACTTTTAAAAAATATGGACACTTGTAAAAGTAAGTATGAAATATGCAATAGCTTAACAACAAATTTAGTAAGTTTATAATCACAAAATCACCTGTTGATTTTCCCCCAGAAATAAAGATTTTTTTTTTAAGCATTTTGGGTAAACATTAATCCACGAAGAATAATTTCTCATGTGCTTCCGTTCCCTTTGCCCAAAACAACACATTACTACACCAAAGCGAGATATTTTAGTGAAACCAGAATGACACAAACCTATTGGGGGGATCGCGCCATCTAACGATAAAATTAATAAAAAAAATAACGAAACTGAAAAGTGCCAAGTACTATGGTAGCAATCTAAAACACACACAAACCAATGCATAGCTCCATCTATTGAGAGAACTGTAATACACCTAACTTAGTGATCAGTGCTAAGCAGTAAACGAAGTGCCGTCTATTGAGAGTTTGATAAAATACACAAACGAAAGTGAAAGCTGGCCAAGCACCATCAGCTGAAGCATAGCTCCATCTATTGAGAGAACTGTAATACACTTAACTAACTGAATCCTGTGAGGAATTGAACATAGAGCGCCATCTATTAGGCACAAATCAAATCAAACAAAAAATTAATAAAACTCAAGTGATCAGTGCTATGATCACTTAAAAATAAAACGAACTATATCCTGTGAGCAACTGAAAATACCACTGGCTCCGTGGCACAAATAAAACAAAAAATTAATTAATTTTAGCCATGTTTCTCATTTTCTCCTAGATATCGGAGGCCATTTTGAATTTTTAAAAATATGGTCATAATTCCACCAAAATCAATATTCTTCGGAATTTGGACCTCCCCTATCGATCTGCCGTGTCAAAAATTAAAATTTCCCAATTATTTTTCTGTTTTTTCTTTTTCCGATTTGGGTACCGGTGTAAAGTGTTAAGCATCGGACTGCAGCAAAGCGCCACAGGCTTACTGTTGTTGAATTTCGTCCAAGGGATTCTTAAGAATTTCAATGATTTCCGGGATGTTTTGGAGGAACGAATTCCATTCTGCAAAGTTCATTTCACATTGGGTTACCGGAATCATGTTCCAATCGAAAGTGTAGAACACGAGTCGAGTAGCGTCGCCGTTAAATTTATCCTCAGTCTTTTATTTTCTCCAAGACGCACTGCTTGAAACATAGAATCGAGAGCATTGACTAACAACGAATTAAACTGATTTAACAAGACAGCTTTCGTTGATGGACTTAGGAACAACTGAATCACATTTTGAATCTGTTCAATAGCACCCAAGGCCGCATTTTCATTTTAACCAGCAAAATGTGCGTTGTTGGCCCTACGTTTCAAAATTTCTTGATTTAAATCGTCGTGATGGTTTAACAAGACTTCTCACTCGTGAGCATTCAAATCAATCTGGGACTGCCCCGACGTGAAGTTGACGACAGCATTTTCTCTGAAGGAAGTGACTTGAACGGTGGCGTGAGGGCCCAGGGGGAAAACATTATCGTTACTCATATTGGTTACTTGCGGTCTTTAATAATAAAAAAGTATTAATTTTATTTTTGTGGTTTTTTTTATGCTCTTATCCTTCAAATTCGCAATGTACCTCTAACAAATGGTGCCCAGTCGGAATAACTCCTGAATTGGAAACCAAAAATGTGTTCCCAATTTGCAGTTCTATTGGCGTCCTGTCGAAGCTGACCACGGTGGCTGCCTCACCAGCAATTTTTTGAATAGTCTTAACCGAATTAGCTGCGACCTGCAAACTCACCTGGAATTGAATATTGATTCGTGAGGCAAGGGCTATTACTTTAGTTATCCGACCGAGTTCGGAAACCATGATGTACTGTTGGCCATTTTCTGACAACCATTTAAAATTATCTCTCGTTTCTAAATTCGAACGAAAACAGTAGACGCGCCTGAGAACTCGTAATTCCCTCCTAATCTGATTTACTTGTCTGTCTACGTATTTCTTGGTTGCTGCATTGCTATCACTGGATGGGTGACCCAAATTTACTAGTTTCTTGTCAGCCAAGCTTAAATTTCCATCGAAATCTTTACTCAAACCTATTTCAGATTTCAGGTAGCCTAGAGTGACTGCTTCGTTTTGACTGGTGGGAGCCCCCAAATCAACTATTCTGTTTCCAGCTAAACTCAAATTGCCTTCTACAGTTTTGGAGAAACCAAGTGCGTTTTTAACGAATGTGATGGTAGCAGCGTCTGAGTCAGAAATAGGAGGGGCTAGGTTGGTAATTCTCTTCTGCCTGTCATTAAAATCAGTGTCTGGTCCGCTCAAGATATCTCCATTATGCAATGCCGTTTTGATCCGTTTTGCAGAGCTACCAAATTTATCGACGAAGCTCATATTTTTTCCTTCAAATTATGGATAATTTGAAAAAAGTTTTCACCCTGGAACAAACGTTGAATTACGTACAAGCAATACTGGCCACACAGTACCTCTCTAGAATCTTGGATACGTTGGTGGTTGGATAGGAAGTTACCTCCGAGATATCTTTTGATCTCTAGAGGAGCTTTTAAACCAAAAGAATCAAAATAAAAACAGCAGCTGGGCCCTTGACTGAAATAACACACCCAGTGGCTTCCTGGAGCTGAGGAGTCTTTTAAATTGACTATGCCACTCTCTCCGTTCCGCCGCAGACGTTGAGGAAGGAGGTCTTTGCTGAACGTTCCTCTGTAATTGGTAACGCCTAATTTTTTGGCATATCTGTTTAAATCTACGTTAGTCAGAGCCCTGTTTAATGGGACACGTGCTTCAGATAAAAACCTCGTCCAGGTTTTTGGTTTTTGGTAGTTTTTCTTTTTTGTGACGTCTTCTTTTTTTAAGTTTTTTAAGTCCGGCTCCCTTCTTTCTATATATGGCGAGCGCCTCCATGGCGGCGTTATGCCGTTTCAATTCTTGCAGCTGCCTGGCGTTATTCCTGGCCGAGTTGACGGTTCTGGAGATTGCAGATGCTGCTCCAGCTAAACCACCGATGGAGCTCAACCCCGCCAGGGCGGGTAGGAGAGGAATTATGCCGCCAGTTTGATCACGAGAAAGTTTCAAGCTCAGTCCTCGACCTGCTTTGCGAGCCTTCAATACTTTACCGTGTTGCGTTTTAGTGAGTGGAAGCGTCACGTTCCCTCTCTTTAGCTGAGAATTGGAAAGGCGAAAAAAAGGAACTTTGCCAGCTTTGACGTGTTTTAACATTTTTTTGCTTTTGATGGGGAGTCAGAGACTGCTACGTTTTTGTACATGATTTTTCCTTTTTATGAAAAAAATAAAATATCATACCAAAACCTCGACTTTACTCCTGTCCAATTTCAAATACATTATTCTGTCGCTAATAACCAAAGCTAAAGCTTTCGTGTTTGAAGGGACGGCGGTTCCGAAGCGCATTTTTACTTGCAAATCTATAACTGACGATGACAATCTTTCAGACTGCTTTGAAACGTCCATGCAACCAAAGGATAATTCTTCGAGAACATATTGACTTCATAAGCTGGTCCGGAGGATCCTGACCCCAACCCGTAGTACTGCTTCCTAAAATCTACGATCATTTGATACAAGTTAGAAATGTTACCTTGCGGAAAATTTAAATTAAATTAAATTAAATTTAAATCGAGAAAAGGGTAACGTTCGAAATTGAGCGTTACGTGGACGTCTGTAAAGTTACAGTGATCGAAGACTGCCGGATTTTTTTTCGCATCGTTGTCTCTGGCCGTCTGAAAACCTATTACTATCCAGCTCTGCCGTTCAACAGCTGAAGTGGTGATCAATCTCCAAGCGCAGCTTGTCGAGGTGGGAAGGTCTAACTGGTCAGCGTACCAGTGTCTGAATGTGAGGGGGACGCTGATGCCAGAATCCACCATGGCGTACAGTTTGTTTTTTGAGACCATCGGAGGGAATCAAGTGCGGGAGGAACCAAGTTATTTGTTCTAAGACTATCTTGCCGGCATCAACCCCCGACGCTCTGAATATAGCCTTATCGTCCGACGATCGAATAAGCACCAGCGTTTGTTGACAAGCATATAAAATTTTCGTATAGTGTTTGCAAAAGCCCAGTAAGTGGGACAATGGCACGGCGAAGGAAAAGCTGCCTTTTGGGTTGCGGGCAAAGAGCACATCTCTTTTGTGTTTCAGAATCAAATTCGTAGTATCGTCTGTTGAAGATGCATTATGGGAGTCCAAAATCCATCCTCTATTGGTCAATTCCACTTGCTGCTCTGGAGAGTAACTTACTAAGCCTTTAATGGTGCTTGCAAAACCGGGCATATTTAATTGGTCGACTGTCTTGTCGCCTATTTTATATTGTATCATGCTAAATAAATATGCGGCGGCGTTATTCACCAAAGCAATTTTATCTGTCACGGCGTATGCCGAACTGTCGGAACTCTTGACAAGAACACCTTTCACGTGAATGTAGCTTTTGTGCGGGTGGGTGAATAAATCTTGGTTCTGAACCGAAATTCTGATTTCGCTGTTGGGAGTATTCACGTTCGTACCCACTATTGGCCCGTACTCGTGATAATTGTAGCTGACGATTGATTCGTCCAGTATGAATGGTTCTGTAAGGTTCAGATATTCCTCATTACTCTCCATCTTTAGGCACTGATGAGACTGTCTATGAATTTGACGTTTTCAGGACTCAGAAATTGTCGCCTTCTAGCTCTGAAAGTCTGCTTATTCCCCCCTTTCTCTCGTGGCAATGTTTCTCTCTTATAAGAGCCTCCCAATTGGTTGTGGACGATTGGTTCTTTAGCTAAAGGTAGACTGGGAACAGTCGGTTTAATAATATTCTTATTAAATTTCAACATTTTAGGTTTTTTATTTTTTTTGTAAATGTAGTCTCATCGTTAATGTCTCACCTCTCAAATTAACAGGCCTGTTGGCCTGGTCGGTCAACCAAATTCTAATAGAGTAACCAACGTTTTTAGTAACGGGCAGATATATCAGATTGTGAGGCGAAGAAACCACTTTATATCCCGGGGAGACGTTGGGGAAAAACGAGTAGAGAGACGGTTGCAATGATCCGTTCACATAAGAACCCGAAACCAAGTCGCAATGTACCAGTATGCTATTTACATTTATTATGTTGACAGTGTTTGGTCCGATGTATTCCCCAAATTCGTAAGTCTTAGCTTCGAAACCAAAAATCTTTCCGATACTGGACGGTTCAGAAAAATCAACCTTATATCTCCTGTCAGTAATAATTAGTTCGCACTTTAGAGTGTTTACGTTGCCATTTAATAGAACGTAGGAAACGTTATTAGTCTCATCCCAATGCTTGCTCTTTTTGAATTTTCTGTAAATGATGTTTATAATTTCATCTAATTCATAAAAACCTTCTGAGACGACGATTTTAATCCAGGTGTTACCGCCGTCCGCGCTGTAAGTGAAAGAGTCGGTCACGTCCTCTATAACGTTAGGAATGGAGTTGTAAGTTTCCAGATTGACTAGAGCCAATTCGTGAGCGCCTTCCAATATCAACGGGTAAGTAAAACTGGTCACAAAGTCAGTTTTTTCAGAGGAAAGTATGATCGACATATTCTCAGTTTAATACATTAGTTAACATCTACCGAATTCACCGATCAGTTTTCGGTACTCTCCATCGGACAGCAATGCTTTGCTCCGCATTTCTGTGAAAATGTGCACGAATTCTTCGTCCAAAGAATTATTGCCAGCCTCTGTAGAGGCTCTGAGGAGCTTCAGTCTTTCGCACAAGTCATTCGGATCTCTATAGAACCGGTATCCTTTCCCTACAACCTCGGCAGGTCTGCCCCAAACAGGTTTTATAAAAGTCGTGTACTTGAAACCGGCGCTGGACTTTAGTCTTCTCGTACTGTCGTCGTTGTTGTGATATATGGCTTTACTCCTCTTCAGAATATCGTGGTAGTTCAAAAGGCTAGCATCTCCATCTGGTGGCTTCGAAGGGTTTTTTGACATAAACAACTGCCACAAATCGTCCGTCCCTTCGTACTTTTTTCCTCCCACGATCAAGTCGTCGTCTTGAAATTGTACCTCCATTGCACCAATCACATAATGGTTAGTCTCCGGGTCGTATCGAATGCCAAAAGTGGGGTCGGTCAGAGTCTCTCGAGTGGCAAACATGCTTAGATACTTGGTAGCTAGCGGACCGAGCCTGACTGCGGAATCTCCGAGTAAAGAGGCCTCTTTCATTTGTCTCCTACGAGCTCCCGGCGTGAGGGCAAGTGACATGTCGGAGGGCGGGTCAGGTAATGCAGCCATGGAACTGGAGAGTCGTCTCCTGGCACCCCGCGAAACTGTATCTCGCCATCGTCACTGTCTATATTCTCGTCTTCAGTATCGACGCGGCCCGTTGCCGCTTCCAGAGCTTTCTGAATATGCTCTAACCGTTTCCCGTGATATTTTTCTTGTTTCTTCTGTCCAGCCTCTAGAGCCAACAGTTCTTTGATTTGTCGTTGACGCTGAGCCGAAGCCTCGTTTGCCTGTAGCATCTGCATTTTAGTCTGGTCTACTATAGGATGAACTACTGGTTTGAATATCTTTTGCAAATGTTCAGATTCTGTCTGCTTTTCCAGTTTTATATTTTGAAATTTTTGTTTCAGATGCTTTTTTAGAGCCTCGTACTGATCGACCTCTTTCTGGGGTTTGCTTCTCATATTTTTAGTTTTAGTAGACATGACAGTTTAGTACTTTATAAAATAATGTTTAAGTCAACAAACGTTAATGTCAACAAAAACCTAGACGTACGTTAATGTCAACAAAAACCTAGACATACATTAATGTCAACAAAAACCTTCGGCAGACATGTTGTTGTTAGTCGAGCATTCTTCTATACCTTCGATCCAAGGGTTTAGTTTTATCGATGAGTAGGAATCCCTACGGAACAGAGTTCCAAACCTCACCACACATGCTACGAAACTCGTCGAAAATCATGTCACCACTAATGTGGTTATTGAAGACATGTTTGAGGTTTGCTTCATCTTGCCTGAAGAGAATTATAATGTTAGAATTGTCTCGAATAACTCTCTTGGGTATCCTGCTGTAAGTCTGACATAAATAAAAGATTGAGGCGTCCGCGTGCCTGCCGTAGGCAAAATAGCGTTCGATTCTGTCTTGTTTCTCAATCATGAAATCGTCTAATAAAATTACCGTTTGGCCACATGGCAGTTCTTCCGGTGGTGGGATATCTTCGTTATTGGAACAAAAGGTAGCTACGCCCGGACATATATCCTCGAAAGCTCTCCTGAGATGGAAATATTTCTTTTGAAATAAAGACTTGGAGTACACGCGCAGGCTGTCTTAATTCAACCAACCTTGATTGCAAATGAATTTTATAACTAAATTGGTCTTTCCACAACCGGCAGGGCCGCAAATGATGCACCTTACGTCCTCTGGAAAATTCAGTAAATTACCAGTCGATGGTTGCCTATTGACATCGGCTATGTCATAATTTAACACTTTCATCTTTCAGCTGCTTTAAGAAAAACAATGGTATTTTGATAAATTCTCTGCAAAACTAGTATCTAAAATACCTTTTCATTCTCATTTTATAAATAAACACACATGTACTGCCTCAAATGCAAAAGAGTTACAGCCAGTAAATATGTCAAAATGTCAATAAACAAACAGAGATGTACTGCCTCAAATGCAGAAGAGTTACAGCCAATCTAAAATACCTTTTCTTTTCTCATTTTATAAATAAACGGAGATGTACTGCCTCAAATGCAAAAGAGTTACAGCCAGTAAAAATGTCAGGCACGTTGTGACTAAGAATTATCGACAACTGCTGAAGGGCGAGTGTAAAGTGTGCGGCACAAGGAAAGCACAGTTTCAGAAGAGCAGAGGTTCTGGATTGTTAAACAGCGCGATCGACAAGTTGCCGGTGGAACTTCTCATTCCGAGATACAACTATTGCGGTCCGGGAACAAAACTGAACAAGAGACTGAACAGAGGCGATGCTGCCATCAATTCTCTGGATAAGGCCTGCAAACAGCACGACATCGAATACTCTGCCAAACCAGACTTGGAACGAAGGCACGAAGCTAATAGAAAGTTGGCCTCCGATGCAGTAAAAGTAGCAAAATCTATCAAACTGGTCTGAAAGAGAAGTTGGCAGCAGCTGCCGTAGCCGCAGCTATGAAAACCAAAGTAAAGTTGGGAATAGGAATTAAAAAAAAAAGATCAAATGGAAACTTTAGTGGAGGAGTTACACAAGCCAGCTAGGCGAAACTTTCCGAGAAGGCGCGTTATTAGCTACGGGATAGGTGATTTAGTTCAAGCGGACCTGGTGGAGATGATACCTTACGCGGAACAAAACGAAAATTACAAATACTTGCTGACTGCCATCAATGTATTCTCTAAATACGCTTGGGCCGTCCCTGTGAAATCGAAGAACGCCGCGGATGTCACTGGCGCTTTTAACGAGATATTAAACACGATGTCTAATCCACTTAAAAGCCTACAAAGCGACGAAGGTAAGGAATACTATAATAAAGATTTCGCAGCACTAATGAAACGCTACAAAATAAACCACTATTCGACCAAGTCAGAACTCAAGGCGAGCGTAGTAGAACGCCTAAATCGCACATTGAAGTCGAACATGTGGAAACGGTTCACTCTGCGAGGTAACCACAAGTGGATAGACATTATAGATGAAATTGTCAAAGATTACAACGACAGAGTTCATTCTACCATTAAAATGAAACCATCCGAAGTAACTAAACGCGATGAACCGGAGATTAGAAACATATTGCTGAAAAAGAGCCTTCCAAAAAGAAGAAGAATAGTTTCAAAGTCGGGGATTTAGTAAGAGTGACAACGGCAAAATCTGTATTCGACAAGGGATATTTGCAAAACTTTACCAACGTACTTTTCGAGGTGAGTGAAGTCAGAAAAAGTCGACCGACTTGCTAAAGGTTGGTCGACCAACTGGGTAATAAAATCGAAGGCACTTTTTACGAGCAAGAGTTGCAGAAAACTAACGTGCCGGATCTGTTTTTAGTCGAAGAGATTAAGAAGACTAACAAAGTGGGAGGAAAAACTCGTTACCTCGTCAGGTGGAAAGGCTACGACGAGCGCTTCGACAGTTGGCTCGACGAAAAGCCAGTTGTTCTAGGAAAATAACAACAAAAATGCCAAATTTTTACTCTTTTTATTTATATTATTAAACTGAGACCAGGACGTTGAAATTATTACTACTCATGTTATTTATTTTATTAAATAGAATCATTCAGTTGAACCGATGGTAAAAACAAACTTTACCTGCGTTTACTGCGCTCAAACCTATCCTACCCGAGAAAGATTGATACAACACCTCGTAGAGACACACAGGAATAGTTACCCACCCGACTGCGATTGCTTCGAGAGCGTGTTGGGCTGTACAGACTATCCCATCCTCTGTGAGCAAGGACTCGAACACAGAAAGTACACGAAAGCTGTGCAGGCTGTAGACCCGTTGTACCTTTTAATGTTGATGCGAAGAGGTATAGAAGCTCTACTGTACGAATGTCTCCGGCAACTGGTGACTTGCAGAGCTCAAATTGGATTAGGAGTGAGTTTCGTTCGAAACGGCCAAGAAATACCAACTGGATTTCAGTCCCGCTACTCCCCAATCTATAATCCATTAGATATTCCCAAGTTACTGGACGCAGCTTATGCTAAAATCCGACGTTCCATCGACGAATTCGCCAAAAGAGGGAGTGGTTGGGTGATAAATCGCTCCTACGAACTCACAATCCGAGTAGCAAAAATCGACCCGCTCAGACCGGGCTCTTACATTCCTCTGCCAGCAAAATTAAAAAAGAAGTGGAAGTGTGTAGTCAATGTTCAAAATTTCACAGACCACAAGTGCTTCTTGTATTCAATTCTGGCTGCCAAACACAAATTAAGCATGGTGAATCCGAAAGAATACGAAGTATACATGAGAACGGTAGATTGTTCGATGCTGGACTTTCCAACGCGGCTGGATCACATTGACTTATTCGAGATGGCCAACAATCATTTATCGATCAATGTGATTGCTTATACCAAAGAGAACGGCTTGCATCCCCTTCGTGTAAGCACGAATTTTAAAGGCCAACCCGTAGATCTTCTTTTAATTACAGACGAGTCGACAAATTTTCACTACTGCGCCATCGTGGATTGTGACCAATTTCTCCTACACCAGGGATCGGGAAGCAACCCGAAATATTACTGTCGAAATTGTTTCGTCGCTTATGGAAAGGCATCGCTGAGAGACAAACACAAACTGGACTGTACAAGAACCAATCCGTCACCTCAAGCGCTCAAATTCTTAAAACCGGGCGAAAACATTTTGAAGTTTGAAGCTTTCAATAGAAGAAATATTCACCCCAAAATCATATATGCCGATTTCGAGTGCCTTCTGAAACCTGTTCCTTCCTCTAACAGCACCGGGAAGAAAATCAACCACCATCAACCTTGCAGCTTCAGCTACGTCGTGGCGGAGTCTGGAAACTTTCAAAAAGCTGCTTATTACCTGGGAGAGGATCCCGTTGAAGAATTCTCCGATCAGTTGGTGATTGAAGCGCACGAGTACGACGAAACATTAAAAAGTGTCCAACCACTAAGCCTTACTCCGGTCCAAGAGGCTGATTTTAACCACGCTGTAGACTGCATCTACTGCAAAAAGCCATTCGGTTCAAAAGACAACAAAGTCCGGGATCACTGCCACGTTACCGGCCAGTACAGAGGAGCTTCTCACTCGAGTTGTACTCTGAATGCCCGAGAGCGCACCATGATCCCCGTGGTATTTCACTGTCTTGAAGCTTACGATATGCATCTACTGATAAGAGCGGTGCACAAGTTTCCGAAAAAAGTAGAAGTCCTCGCGAGAAATACGGAGAGGTTCATGAGCATGACCATTACCGTTGAAACGGGATGGGATGAAAAGAAAAAAAAGAAAAGGTACATTCGGCTTAAGTTCGTAGACAGCTATAATTTTCTCTCCCCTTCGCTGAAAACTCTGGCGGAGAGACATAAACGAGACTACGAGTTTAGGACGGTGAAGCTGTTCTTGAAATCTAGTGGGAAGGACAAATGGTTCCTTCCCGACGTCCAGGAAGAGACTGCCGTGGACCTGTTAACCCGTAAGGGTTACTACCCATACGAACACGTTTCCAGCATGAGTGACTCAAAGAAGAAGGCCTAACTGACGAACAATACGATCACACCAAAAAGATTTGGAGTATGCTGAAAATCAAAAAGTTTTCCTCCTACCACGAAATGTATCAGTTAACCGACTGTCTGCTTTTGGCAGACATTTTCGAAGAATTCCGCAGGATCTGCTTGCGAGACCACGACATAGATCCGTGCTATTACGTCTCCACCCCAGGGTTTAGCTGGGCGGTAGCTCTAAAGATGACCAAGGCCGAACTGGAACTATTTACTCACACTAGCAAACACAACTTCATCTTGTTGGGAATACGGGGTGGAGTTAGCTTCATTAGTCGAAGGTTCGCGAAGGCCAACAACCCGTACATTCCCGAAACGTACGATTCAACAAAACCTAACAAGTACATCATCGATTGGGACCTCAATAGCGCTTATGGCTGAGCCATGAGCCAGCTGCTGCTTTACAACGGCTTTAGGTATTTGACTAAAGATGAGATTCGAGCTTTCGACGTGACTAAAATAGCAGACACGTCGTCGGTAGGATACATTCTGGAAGTAGATCTGTACTACCCGAACAAACTTCACGAGCTCCACAACGACTACCCGCTTGCTCCTGAAAAATTTGAAATAAGAGAAGAATTAGTTTCAGAGTATTCGAAATCTTTGTTGCGAGGAAAACCAGTGAAACCTGTCGTGAAGCTAGTGGCCAACCTACTGGGGAAGACGCGTTACGTAATTCACTACCAAAACCTAAAATTCTACCTCGAACACGGCTTGGTCCTTCGTCACATCAGGAGGGTGCTGAGCTTCAATCAGAAGCCCTGGTTGGAACAATATATAGATTTCATACGGCAAAACGAAAGGAATCGAAGACGGTGTCTGAAGGGGAATTTCACAAGTTGTGTCCTAATTCGGTGTTTGGGAAGACGATTGAACAGAAACAGAAAAGACTCAAAGTCAAGCTATGCACCGACAGCAAGCGAGCCATCAAATATTCCACCCAACCCAATGCCGATTTGTTTCGGATATTGCACGAAAACCTGGTTCAGATCAACTCGAAAGTACGCAAGGTGACGTGCGACCTTCCCACCTACTCGGGGTTCGCCATACTAGAGTTGTCCAAACTCCTTCTCTACGAATTTCACTACCGATACATACGTCCCCAATATGGAGATCAAGCAAGACTGCTGTTCACTGACACGGACTCGCTGTGCTATTGCATCGAAACCGTGGACGTGTACGCGGACATGGCTAAAAACATGAGTAGATTCGACACTAGCAACTACGATCCTCAACACCCACTGTTCTGCAACGTCAACAAGCAAGTGTTGGGAAAGATGCCACGAAGGGAGTACCGATGAAAGAGTTTGCGGGGTTGAGTAGCAAGATGTATTCGCTCGTGATGTCCCAAAGTGAAACGAAAAAAGCGAAGGGAATTTCCAAAAGATTCGTGGAGAAACACTTAAGCCACGAAGATTACATGGCGACTCTCCATTCGAATCAGGAACAAAGAGGGAGTTGGTACAAGATCGCCAGTGACAGCCATCACCAGCTGGCCACGACCGTGGTGAATAAATCCCTACTGTCGGCCTACGATGACAAGAGATTCCTCGTAAACGAAGTAGAAACTTTTGCAATCGGACATCGTGGTATCAAATATATACAATACCATGAGGATGATGACTACGATGTGGAGGGCTGTCTTAATAAATTGATCATGGAGTCTTTAGACGATGACGATGACGGAGTATGGACAGGTATGTCTGACAGTATAATCAGCGATGAAGAGGCGGAAACTCGGTGGAACGGGGATGAAGTGGAACAGAGGCTGAAAGAAGTTGATAATGTCGAGGTTCGAGAAGCCGGGATGAGGAAATTGCGGATGAGGGAGAGTAGGCAGTTGAAAGTGCAAAATCCAGAATAGTGGAAGAAGAGAGCCAGGGATAAACGAAGACGGTTAGATAGGGATAGGCACGCCACACTAACTCCTATCCAGAAAAAGAAAAAACAAGCTGCGGAAAAAAACCAACGTGCGAGAATGACTGAAGAAGAGAAAATAGTGTTCAGGGAAAAAAAGAAGGTTGGCTCAAAGAGAACGAAGAGAGAAAAAGAAACGAATGGCTCGGTGATTTGTTGCTTGTAATAATGTTTGTTGAATAAAATATAAATAAAATTTTTTTTTTTTATTAAAGAACAAACTCTAAGTTACATTCTCATCATGGACGCCACTAGCGGTTATTTTATGCTGAGTAAATACCTCAATGTCACGATTGAAAGTGGACCGACTCTCGTTTTTAACAAACAGGCAGGGCTTACCACAGAGTTGAGACTCAACTCGTTGGAATGGACCTACCTATATCGACTGGGTGAAAAGATCAACAGAGCTGTACTCAATCAGTGGAGGGAGAAATTGCAGTCCAAGGACGAAGAAGAAAATAGGTTCGCCTGGAAAGGTTGGGAAAGCACGGACGAGGGTCTATGGAAAAGCGTTACGGGTCCCACTTTGAAACAGGTCTTCGAGCCGTTCATCGAAATAGCCGGAGAAGTGTTAATCGAGCAATTGGAGCTAACTGTACACGAAAAACATATGTTGGCAATAATGTTGGAACTGTCCAAACTCGACAGCAGAAACAAAATGAAATTCTTGTTGGATTTTAAAATGAAAGCGCTTCGTGTCGGAGGGGAGAAAAGAATCAGAGTACGATTTACGAATGACGACACGCAAGTGCACTTTGTGGAATACGACCCTAAAACAACGGCGGTGGTTACTTTGTTACAACTTTCGTTTATGGAATGGTCCGAGCTCTACAAACACTTTGCGAGCATAGATAAACTCATGGGGAAAGTTTCCGAAGACGAATAAACATTTCTCCATTCGGACTGTCTCTGGGTGGCAGTACGACTGACTGGTAAAAAAAAAAAAATTTTTTTTCATTCATGAGCACAGCCCCTTGTAGGTATCGTGTACTATTAAGGTTTCGAAAAGGTTTTGTAGGTTTTTGTTGGTAGCCCTGAAGGCAGTCCCTGTATTGTAGTAGGTCTGTTTGAGGCAGCCTGTATTGTAGTAGGTCTGTTTGGGTTCGAGAACAATAGAATACAATGGGTTTTGAGCACAGGCCGTTGTAGTACTAATTTACATCTACTGCCATGCATAATCTGATTAACACTATTTTTTCTTTTTCATATCTCACCTATTGTGAGTTCCCCACTTTAATATACAAACTGGAGAGATTCTATAAATGTGACGAATGAAACGTGAGCTCAAATTCGAAATATTGCCAGTATCATAATGATCAGTACAACATTTTTTATGATGCTTTTGCTACTGATTAAAGTTTATGAATCGTGAATCTTCGTTAATGGAGTGAGCAAAACTAACGACATTTTTGTGTTGTATAATGAAGGTTTCCTGCGGACTAACCTGCTTTTGATCTGTTACATTTCCCCTGTGAAAAAGAAGTGAGGCGAAATCCTGGCGGGAAGGGAATTTCTTCTTTTGTTACCGTTTTCAAGACCACTTCAACAGGTTTCTCTAGCTCAGATCCTGGGAAAAAACAAAAGAGAAAATGTGGTTGCAACTCATTGTATTACAACTAAAAATAGATACGCAACTCTTGTACTCTTAAGTACCGAGAATTTAACTTGGTACTGTGAATTTCTGTATAAAAATCAACGGGTGTCATTGCTGAAGTTTTCTTGCCTGGTATCACTTTTAACAATGTAGGCATTGAGGAAGCGTTTTAGCAAAACGGGTATCTATATATATAATTACACAAGAGCCGCAACGTAGTCATCTACATCTGTGGCGCAGCTGCCATCTGCAGCGCAGCAGCAAGCAGGACATACGATGCCATCTCCGCCATCTACCGATGGAACGGCAAATTATAAGAATAGCAGCCAAGGTCCGCTGAGATAGTAGCTGTGCCCGGAACGCAACGGCCAGCAGCGCGAACATACGATGCCATCTACCGACCGAACGGCAAATTAAATGAGGGGAAGGGGGTGTCGAGACGGGGGGGGGGAGAGGGGTGCAAGACAACGCGGAATGAGCGAGCAAAGCGAGCGACTCCGCTAGTTATCTATGATTTAATAATAAAAAAAAAGGCTGAACGAAGGATGGCTATAAGGCCTTGAGCCAATCTCCGCTTTCACTTGCCATTGCACAAAAGGATTTAAAGTGGTACGCTTATACTTAAAGCTCCTAGCACACCTTTTATCTTATACGACTTTTGAGTTATAATGTGAGCCACTATCACAAAAGTGAATTAATTCGAAACATGTAAACTACAAAAATAGGAAAAATGAAAGGAGGTTGACAGAGACACAATACGTAAAAGGCTGCAGCTGCAATAGCAAAGTTGGGGTACGAGCAGAAGCGTATAAAATGCATACACGTCCGTAGAACGTGGGAGTGTCCATGTTGCAACTGTGTTCCATCCTTTGGCACATAGTTATCTAGGAGAGAAGGTGCGGGCTTCGTTTCCCGGCTCCAGGCCAGTTTTCAAAATCGCCAAAAATCTTATTTTTCCTAACCTTTACTTGAAAGCTTCAATTTTCAGGCATGCAAGTGAACAAGGTTGATCCTGGAGGCAAGACGAATAATTTCTACCTAGTCGGCCTAGGCTTGAAGAAGCCATCTTCCGCCCCGCTTTAAGGGGATCAAAGCTGCATCAGGTGAAGCTGCCGCACGCCTGAACTACTTGGTGTGAAGCACAGCAAAGGAATTACTCCTCATATCCTGGTGTCTGTCCGAAGGTCCGTCTGTTTCTCTACCTCTGTCTCCACAATACTTAGGGGCTGGATCGCACTGTCCGATTCATTTGAATTGTAACCTGCATTCTGTGTCCCATATTATGGATTTAAGTTCGTAAATCAATAAAATTGAGTAAGTGGTTTCGGAAACATTAACTCTCAAACATCAAATTTATTAAAAATTTAATTTCGCTTCATTTAAAATTTTATTCTACATTCTATATAAGCTCCTAGCATACCTTTTATCTTATACGACTTTTGAGTTATAATGCGAGAAGCTGCGGGCTTCGTTTCCCGGCTCCAGGGCAGTTGATTTAATATCGCCAAAAATCTTATTTTACCTAACCATTACTTAAAGGCTTCAATTTTCAGGCATACAAGTCCCATATAACGGATGTAAGTTTGTAAATCAATAAAATTTAGTAAGCAGTTTCGGAAATATTAACTCTCAAACATCAAATTTAATAACATTTTAATTCGGTTACATTTGAAATTTTATTCGCCATCCTGTCACCCATATAATGGGTTCGTTAATCAATAAAATTGAGTAAGTGGTTTCGGAAACATTAACTCTCAAACATCAATTTTAATAAAAATTTAATTCCAGTTCATTTCAAATTTTAATCTGCATTCTGTGTCGCGTATTGTGGATTTAAGTTCGTAAATCTATAAAATTGAGCATTAGCTCTCAAGCAGGAAATTTAATACAAATTGAATTCCTATGCATTTGAAATTTAAACTTCATTCTGTATCCCATATTGTTGATTTACATTCGTAAATCAATAAAATTGAGCAAATGGTTCGTAAACATTAACTCTTAAGCAGGAAATTAGTACAAACTGAATTCCGTTTCATTTGAAATTTTAACCTGCATTCTGTGTCCCATATTGTGGATTTAAGTTCATTAATCAATAAAATTGAGCAAGTAGTTTCGAAAACATTAACTCTCAAATATCAGTTTTAATAAAAATTGAATTCCGGTTCATTTCAAATTTTAACCTGCATTCTGTGTCGCGTATTGTGGATTTAAGTTCGTAATCTATAAAATTGAGCATTAGCTCTCAAGCAGGAAATTTAATACAAATTGAATTCCTATTCATTTGAAATTTAAACTTTCATTCTGTATCCCATATTGTTGATTTAAGTTCGTAAATCAATAAAATTGAGCGGATGGTTCATAAACATTAACTCTCAAGCAGGAAATTTAATACAAATTGAATTCCGATTCATTTGAAATTTTTAGCTGCATTGTCCAATATTGTGTATTTAACACGTTGGCTGCCAAGTGCATCACCGGTGAGTCACACGAAGCGCACCAGGTGTACCTCGTGCATCACCGGAGAGACACACTCACAGTCACCCTAAAGGCTTATTACAATATGGGGATCTTTCAAAAATAGCTTTCTGCGATTTAATTAGTTTGGTCAGATTCTAAAAAATGTCCCGTTGCTTTGGCCCGAGCTAATTCATGCATTTAAATATTTTTCACAGCTTTGGAAATTGCCTATTTTCCATACAGCATTTGATGCCACCGTGTGCCTTGTGCAACACTGGTGATGCACCAACACATGCATTGCAATGCAATTCAAAATGGTGCGGCACACCAGTAATGAATGTAAGTTCTGGTGATGCACACGCCATAGTGAAATAAAAATGTTCTCTCAATTATACATTTTATAGATGCAAATGTCTTATTTTTTTTATTATTCAATATTTATTGCAAAAATTAGTCAGCTATAAGAGAAGAGTAACATTATGTAATTATTGAAAATTAGCTCACTTTAGTTTTCAGTGGTTTTCGAAAAATCATTTCAGGCACATCGCTGGTTTTCCGTTACATTCATTGCAAAATGTAGACACAAGTTTTTGCAGTGTGCTGTGTCGGCTTTCGTAATTGTTGGATTCTGCCTCCTCTCTGATGTACAACACGACGAACATTTTCTATAATCGGTTGAACATTTGCAATTTCGTTACTTCTCACTGCTACAGATCGAATTCCACGTGTGCGACATCTACCTCTGCTCGTGCTTCTTGGTTGGACTGTTGTTGACGACCCAGCTATTGCTTCAGGACTAACACTTCTTGTAGTTGCTGGTGTTTGATATCCAGCTGTCTGTCGTTTATAAAACATTCCTCTTGCAATCATTGTTTTCGATGGAGGGAACATAAAATGCCGTATGGGTTCAGGAGATATCGTTAGCTGCCATCTTGGTTTAGCCTCCATGAGTCAACCAATTCGTATTTTACAAAGTCACAAGCAAAATTTTAAATGAAGTTAATGTAATCCAACACAAATGTTTTTAATGAATTAATGATTTTTATTAGAATGTTTTTGTAGATATTTTAAATTATTTCAATTTGTAGTAGTACAAAAATTACCTAGTGTTAGTTTCGTATCTAGTTTCACTTTCAATTGATCGTTTGGCATGCCATGTGCATCACCAGAGATGCACGGCCGCCATCTTTATTTTGCGCATCACCTAGGATACACAAAGCACACAAGACGAATTCGATCTCTGGTGTGCCTGTGTATCACCGGTGATGCACAGGTTATTTTTTTATTTTCATGTAGAACTTTTCACCACGAATATTTTGATACCCTTGGGACAAAAATCTGACGATAACCTCAGGAAATATAGCAAAAGCACCATGGGAATAAAAACAAATTTGTATTACGGCAGTCAACGTGTTAAGTTCGCAAATCAATAAAAGTGAGCAAGTGGTTTCAGAAACATT
>JAHWFP010166902.1:0-11164 GCA_023313725.1 Lithobius niger
ACGAATAAAAAAAAACTAGAAATAATTTAATAAAGTATTTAAAAACTTAATAACTTGCGCTGGTCGATTTCAGTAGGTACACGCATCACGCAGCGTAAATGATTATTCTTATCCATCACATGAGAGGATCGTTATTACTGGCCCCAAAACGAGAAAAATGAAACTAAGAAAAATAAAACTAAATAGGCGACTACTTTTGATTATAACCACATACTTTCGTATGCCAGTTTTTATTTTTTTTTCAAATTAAAGAACTAACTGGTCGATCTGCGTAGACACACACATACCATGGAGCGCCAATGATTAGGCCTATTCCATTACGAGAGGGGTCGTTATTACCGGCCCCAAAATGTTTTGCCATAGAAAAAATAAACAGTAAAAGATTTCATAATATGTCACATTATAACCACATTATTTTAGTACGCAAGTTTTTTTTTGTAATGAAGCGCGACGCAATCAATGTAAAGAGGAAGCCTGGCCAAACCAAGATTTGGAAGACAGCGCGCTATTGCCAAACAATGCTTCAAACAGTATGACAGGTAATAATGTAAGCACACCAACAAACAATGACACCAGACACCAGCACATGCAACCTTAAATTTCAGCTAGGAACCACTTACAAATGAGACATTGCAGTCGGAATGGTTAAACACCATGTCACTTAAACTGATAGGTAAGGCATTTACAACCCTAGACCTGTATGCTGTAATTCAAAGCTGCCTCACGGGAAAATACCGCAACTGATGACAAGCCTTAAAAGTGAAAACAAAGACTTGGCAGGAAGTCAAAGAAGCCTTACAAGACACTTTCAAGAAGCGCATGTCAGACCATGACAGGATAGCTTACATCCTAACCACAAGACAGCAGTACCTAGAACCACCAGAAGAATTTGTGCACAAGCTTCTGAAGCAGATCAATAAAATGAAATACAAAATGAAGCTGGAAAACAGGGCCAAATGATTATTACCCAGATGACAAATGTTAAGGTTCCATTTTGCAATGATGGACATTGCCTCACCAGCACAGCTACTGGAAAAACTCAAAAGACGTCCGAATTTCATAAAATTTCTGGAGAAGAAACCAGACGTAAGCACAGCTCATATATAAGACAGACACAGTCAACCTCAGCACCCACAGCAGTGCCAGGCGCAGCACCAGCAGTGTTCGACAGTCATCACAGCACAAGCAACTGGACAGCGCCAGGACAGCAGCAACAAGAACTCAAACCATCCTCATCGGTATTCTCGCACATGCTAGTGACCAGCAAATGAGGAAATCGGCTGAAAGGAGGAAGAATCACATCCCTGGAACCCAGACACAAGGCATGCTCGGAAGCAGCAGGCACAGAGGTCCCCAACAAGGACCTACTTTCTGTCACCTACCACGGAAGCCGAAGGAAGGTGCACTGCAGCGGAGAATGCACCAATCAAATGATGTAAGTGCGACCGTCAAAATAATGCACACAATCGTAAACAACATTAGTTTCAGGATAGAAAGGCCACGCAATCAATCACCAATGGCTACTAACCATCGATCTGAAAGCTGCTAAGCACATAGAGAAGTATGATGGAGACCCACTGACATTCGCTCATGTTTCAATACGAAAGCCACCAAGAGAACAAGTGAAACTGCTAATCATCACGCAAGGACGACGCGTCAACGTACTATGCAGTATACGATGACCTAGCGATGGATTGCCTACTCGGCAAAGATTACCTGACGGAACTCAAACTTCAGTCGACCATGCAAATTCAATAGAAAATTTGGACGGGGATTTTAGGCACTCTTTCCCACTTTCTGTTCACGCAGCCAACCCGACAATATCTCTGTCAAGAACGCAATGTGGTACGTTGAAACAGAGCTAGGGCAAGAAAAACTTAACCAGCTCACTGACGGACAATTTGAAAAGCTCGGAGCACTCCTAGACAATTACAAAAATATCTTCCCAGGAAAGCCAAGCAAAATTAATAACATCGAATACTACATAAAGCTCTAGAGCATATCTATCAACGGGCCTACACTGCATTATTCCACATCAAGGAGATTGGAGAGATGGTGGATGAGTTGGAGAGATCCGGCAGAAAAGACAGACAGCCAATGGTGGTCACCTTTCTTCTAGAAATGGAAAAAGAATGGTGGAGGATTCCAACCGGTTTTGGATTACCGTGTCCTAAAGCAATACATTGAAACAGACAGATTTAATTCCAAGAACAGACAAAGTTTTACATTTTCAGGCAGACACAAAATATATATATTAGTACGCGATGGAGAATGGGTGTGATCAGATTCCGCTCCATCCGACAGCGCACTTCCCTTCGGATTCAATACAGCGAGCCAGGCCTTCAACAAACGATGACCTCCATCCCCAAGGGAACCTCATGGCTCATGTATGTATACTATACATTGATGACATAATCATCACTACGAAAACCTGGAAAGAACACTGTTCAGCACTATGAGCTATCTTTGACCATCTCAAGAAGGCAGGATTCACCCTAAAACGTAACAACCTGTAAATTTGCCGGCCCCCATGAAGGCTGGCTGAAATTTGTTTCTTTTGCAAAGAAGATTTTTTAGCATTTATGTTCTCATTACCCTTCAGGATTTAAGTCGCTTGGATCCGGCCAGCTTGGTTGCGCATGCGCAGCCCTCCTTATAAAAGAGCTTGCCCGAAAGCATTCGCACCTTTTGTTCTCTCTTGATATGTCAGGAGGTGACTCAAGACAGGAGGTAGGGTGGGGGTTTGGTATAGTATATTTTCCTTTGCAAAAGAAACAAATTTCATCCGGCCTTCATGGGGGCCGGCAAATTTGTTTCTTATTGCTGGAAAATATACTATACTTGTCATTTTTTTTGCACTGACAGTTGACCTAGTCAGAGTTGTGGTGGGCAGCTTCAGAACGAGTACCTTAGGGTTCCAAAGCTGGCTATTCTGCTCGGAGTCCGAGACTCCGTGAGCTGCGAGTGCTTATGTGTTTTTCTTTGAAAGAAGATTGTTCATTGGGGAAGAGAAAGGGTATCGCCTGAGAGAAATGGACGAAAGGTTTGCCTCTTTCCATGTGGATCCTGATGATTTCCTTTTGATGTCCTTGGCGGTGTAGGTGATGATCCGAGTTCTATCTGATTGAGGATATGGTGTCAGTTTGATTTTTTTTCCTTATTTTCAGAAGTTCAGTTTGGATAATGTAGATTTCCCCAGGTGGGGAAGATGCGTCTTGTCGCAGGTCGTCGAATAGTAGATGTTGTTTAGAGGTTGTTGGCTTCCTGTTGTGCATTTTGTGGCGGGATGTTCCCGCTCCCAGGATCTGGTGAGGACAGAAAAATGGTTGCCATCGAGGAACTGCATGTTTCCTGATAAGTCCCAGACCGCATGGTCGATCAGGATAGTTGATTCCTTCAGTTCATCATTGAAGAGATCGTGCAGGAAATTTGAGGGTCGACGGTGTGAGGGGGAGGGGGGGGGCACCCTACTGGAGCCGGAGGCCAGGATTGAATTTGTCAAAGGTGTGGTTTTTTTTTTGTGTGAATGAGCCTTGCCGGTGTGAGGTCCGACAATGAGAGGTAACTGTCACAAATTAACTTTGCAAAGTACTTTCTGTTCTTCATTACAAAGCTTGGAAATACAATAAAACAATAATAATATTGTCCTTAACCTTAAAGAAACCAATTTAGCAATAAATTTTAAGGCCGGCTCTACTTAGATAAAAATTGTGACTTTGTTCATTATTAGTGTTATATTTATTATTATTGAGTGTATACCAAGGAACGGAAAAATATTTTTCATAGAAACACTGGTAATCACATTCGGAACTAAACACAGGAAAAATTTCAATTTCTGTGGCTTAGTTAGGGGTCAGTGGGTTTCCAATCAGTTCAGCTCACCAGGTCAGGCTAGGTTGCCCGATCTAATCCTAAATTCTGGGTTATCGGGTCTGACTCGAAATTCCGGGTCAGGTGCTCAGACCCTGCGACCCGATCCAACTCTGAAGTAGATTGAAATCAAATGAATTATGCAATCAAAATCAAAGTTATCTCTCAAAGTTAACTTCAAAGTTAACAATCGGAAGTGAATGGTTTCCATGGTGAAAGCGACGGCAAGAAGCCAGGGATGTTGGACCGAAATCTACAAATGGAGGGGTGACTGATTTTACTTGGGGGTTAGCCACACTAGAAATGAGTTGGTTCGGAAAGCGACAGTTGTCATCTTGTCTTCTGAAGTGAAAAAACTTTGGTGGGGTTGAAGATGGGTTCCAACGGGCGGACGAATCAAAAGGTGCCCCAGTGTGGTTCGGTGTGGTTTATTGATCCACTTGCACCCTAAGGGGAAGGCTCAGCATGCGACAAGAATTTTCCGTTGAATCCTTGCAATGTTTGGACAGCAATTTTCATGAAACCTCACTCAATGCGTTGGCTCAAGCTAGCCATGAGACTTGTGGTCAAGGTTGAGATGTCGGTCACGTCTTAAACTCCGTTGACCCAGCTGCAGAGCAAGATGAGTGCTGGCGGATGGTGGCATTCGTCTTCAAAGCCTCTTTCCATTTGTTGACCCAGCTGTTGAGCAAAATGGGTTCAGGCAGAACGTCATATTCGTCTGGAAGTTTCTTTCCATTTGTTGACTCAGCTGCAGAGCAACCGGAGTGCTGGCAGAAAGTGACATCCGTCTTGAAGGCTTCTTTCCATTCGTTGACCCAACTGTCGAGTACGATGGGTTTCAACAGAAGGTCGCATTCGCCTGGAAAGCTTCTGTCTATTGACTCAGCTGCAGAGCAGGCGAGTGTTGGCAGAAGGTGGTATTCGTCATAAAAGCTTCATTCCATTCGCTGACCCAGCTGTACAGCAAGACAAGTTCAGGCAGAGGGTCACATTCGTCTTGATTGTATCTTTCTATTTGTTGACTCAACTGCAAAGTAAGACGAGTGCAGGTGGATGGCGACATTCGTCATGGAAGTTTCTTTCCATTCGTTGACCCAGCTGCAGAGCTAGATAAGTGCAGGTGGATGGTGGTATTCATCTTCAAAGCTTCTTTCCATTCGCCGTCCCAGCAGTCGAGCAAGACGAGTTCAGGAGGAAGGTCGCATTCGTCTTGATTGCTTCTTTTGATTCGTCGACCCAGCTGTCAAGCGAGAGGAGTTCAGACGGAAAGTTAAATTTGTCTTGATTGTGTATTTTCATTTGTTGGCTCAACTGCAGAGCAAGACGAGTGCAGGTGGATGGTGACACTCGTCTTGGAAGTTTCTTTCCATTCATTGACCCATCTGTAGAGCTAGATGAAAGCAGGTTGATGGCAGCATTCATCTTGAAAGCTTCTTTCCATTCGTTGATCCAACTGCAGCTAGATGAGGGCAGGTGGATGGCGGCATTCGTCTTAAAACCTTCTTTCCATTCGTTGACTCAGCTGCCGAGCAAGAAGCATGCTGGCAGATGGTGGCATTCATCTTGAAGGTTACTGTCCATTCATTGACCCAGGTGTAGAGCAAGATGAGTTTAGGCGTGGAAAACTTCGGGTCTTGTGAAGAAAAAAATCTTCCCTCGATGTGTTGGCTCCCGCCAGCATGAGACAGTGGCAGAGGCCAGTGCATCGGCTTTGTAGATGGCTTCCCCGTGGGCAGAGTTCCACGAATGGAGGAACATCCGACTGAACGTGGATTCATGGTCCAAGAGAGATGAGTTGCAGGTTACAACAACGGCATTCGGTCGTGTTCCAGAAGTGAGATTTTGGCTAGAACGGCACAGGTCTGCAAGAACGCACTTGGCAGAAGTTCGTGATCGGAGAAGCAGCCGATTGTATACCTGGGTCCTTGCTGCGAGGGAAATGATTCGAAGATCTAAAGAGCGGCATTCATCTTCTTTGTAAAAGTGAGATTTCGGCGAGAGCAGTACTGGGCTGCAAGAGAGCAATGGGCAGACGTCCAAGGAAGGAGATCAGCCGACTCTTAAGCGTGGGTTCCAGCCATGAGAGAGAAGGGTCAGAGATTGATCCAACAACATTAAAAAATGAGATGTGGGTAAATAGCCATGAATGAGACGAGCAGTCGTGCTGATAACAGCATTCATCTTGAGTTTTCACTCGATTCTTGGGTGTTAGTTGCGAGCAAGGGGAGGTGTGAAGCTGGGCACATCATGGGTCCTGTAACTTCACTCAAACGTGATTAATCTCGAATGAGACGAGGCATTGAGGGCAACATCATACCTATTGATTTCCACTTGATTCAACAGCTGAGGAAGAATGATGATTCATTCGATTTGGCGAGAAGATGAAAGTGAGAGCTTGTGTCACTTCTCACTAGGTGTCGTGGCGATCCAGTCATTTGTGTAGAAAGTTGCTACCGACGGCATCACGAATGAGATGATATGAGACGAATGAGACGAGTGGTCCAGGAGTTCAATTGGTGAATGATGTTCCCAGGTGAGAGCGAGCATTCATTTTCGTTGTCTATCCAGTTGAGCTGAAATAACAGCTTTGGCAGGCTGGAGATCAGCTTCGTCTTGAAAACCTTCCTTAAGTCATTGGCCTAGCCAAGAATGAGACTTGTGAAAATTTCACTCAATGCGTTAGCTCCAGCCAAGAATGAGACAGGCCGAGAGGGCTGGAACATCGGTCTCGCTGAATGATCCACTTCAAAAGTGGGTGCAGGCCACGAATGAGACGTGCGGTAGCTGAGGGTGCCATTCGTGTTGAGCTCCATTCCATTCGTTTGCTTGGCCAAGAACGAGACGAATGGTCGTGCGGGTGACGTACTTCATTCGTCTTGAGGAGTGGTCTTCTGAAAGCTTCACTCAATGCGTGGTTTTTAGCCATGAACGAGACGAGTTATGGTGAAGAAACTTGAGGGCGCCATTCATCTTGAGAGCACCATTCCATTTGTTGGCTTGGCCTAGAATGAGACGAATGGTCGAGTGAGTGACGTCATTCGTCTTGAGGAGTAACCTAGTGAAAGCGTCACTCAATGTGTGGTTTTAGCCACGAATGAGATGAGTTGAGGTGGAACTTCGTTCGTCTGAAGACACCGAACCGGTGTGACGAGCAGTTGAAACAGCTTCGATCATCCTTCTTTTCTTTTCCCTTGATACGTGGGTTTTGCATAGCCACAATCAAGACAAACAGCGGTGTCAACGACAGTTCGGTTTAGTTTTTCACTTGATGCGTGACAGATGTGGTCGAGACGCGATGTCAAACAGGAAACGTCACATCGTGCACGTCATTCACTCGAAACGTGGGTTTGGGCAAGCCACGATGGAGACAAGTGCAGCAGCAACGAGGTTTGCCTGAGGCCAATGCTTGCAAGGACGAATGCTCGTGGGCAAAGGCAGCGAACACCATTCTATTTGTTGGCTCAGCCAACATGATGATGACTCTTTGTCTTGAGGAGGAATCTTGTGAAAGCTTCACCCAATGCGTGGTTTAAGCCATGAATGAGACGAGTTGAGGTGGCATATGAAGTCACCAGGTGGTCTGCAATGGCCAGGCATGAGGCGAATGCGGGCCAGGACGAATGCTCATGCGGGCAGAGACAGCGACCGGTGGCACCCCTCAGCATCAAAATTGACGGCTAGCATGGAAAAGAGTGGCAGCATTTGTTTGATGGGGCGAATGATCAGCAGTGAGACCCATTTAACCAACAGTTGATGTGAGGAAAATCCAGTGAAACAGTAAAGAGAGAGGACGGAGCGACCGTATTGACAGGTTACTTGAGAACAAAAGATGCGCATGCTTTTGTTGCAAGCTCTTTTATAAGGAGGGCTGTGCATGCGCAGAGGGTTACCAAGCTGGCCGGATCCAAGCAACTTAAATCCTAAAGGATAATGAGAGCATAAACACAAAAAATTGACAGCTACAGTATATTTTCCAGCAACAAGAAAGTATCATTTCGGTGTACCTGAACTCAAAATTCTAGGAATCAAGGTAACAGCGAAAGGAATCGAACTGGCAAAAGTCCACTTGTATGCCATTAAGAAATTTTCCAAGACCTACCAACAAGAAGACGCTCCAAGCATTTCTCGGCTTGTGTGGCTACTTTTGCAAATTCATTAGCCATTTTTCGAAGACGGCAGCGCCACTGCACCAACTTACTTGCAAGGACCAGCAATTCAAGTTGACCACAGACCACCAATTTGCGTTCGAAAATCTGAAAAGTAACACCTTGAATCAGGCATTCTAGCACTTCCACACTACGAGAGCACCGTCATCAAGGAGTCCGACGCATTCAAAGAAGGCCTCGGAGCAGTCCTAATCCAGCGAATCAACGGAGAAGTGAGAATCGTCGAATTTTGGAGCAGGTTACTCAAGGACCAAGAATGAAAGTACCACACATTTGAGCTGTACGTGGTCGCAGCAGTAGAACATTGGGAGACGTACATCGCAGGTTCAAGATTTATCCTAATTACCAATAACCAGGGACTCAAATGGATTCTGTCTAATCACAAATCGTCAGGAAGGACAGCACAATGATCAATCACCCAGGAGCTGAGAATGCTCTAGCAGACGGATTATCTTGAAACCCAGCACCAGACAGCTCAGATGACGAACTGAAGAACCAGTGGAATAGACAACCTCAAGAAAGACTCTTGAGGAACAGATGGAAGCTTAACTACCTGACATCCAAGAAGCAATCATGGAACACCTGGAGAAACAATCTCTCCATGCTATTCATCAGGGGACAACCACTGATAGACGTTTGAGACCTGAATCAACTATTGCAAGCTCAGTCCGAAGAAAATAACTCTCAGAGAATCATACAGACTGATGAAACCGAAATTCACGGGACACACAGAAACCCACAACTATGTAATGAAGATTAGAAAGAAGTACACCGTAGACCAAGACGGACTACTGTACTACGTGTATCCACTCGTACCAGCAAGAGGACTATCCAAACGAGCTTGGAGACTTATGTCCCCAAACCCCTATGCCATACGAACCTTCACAGTTGTCGCGACCACAAACAGGTCAGACATCTGGGAGTTATGAAAACTATACAACGCCTACTAGCAGTAGCATACTGGCGAAAACTGTTCAATGACTAAGGCATAATGCGTAAAATCATGCCACGTCTGCCAAATAGCAAAAACTGTCCAGCAAAAGAAAGGAGACATGCAATTGGCAAAATGCTAGGCACAGACTCGGTAGATCATTGCCAGAAATCACCCACAGGTACTAATACATCTTATCAATGATGGATTTCTTCTCGAAATAGGTTTGGCCCATCCCAACCAGCGACACCACGGCAAGGTAAGAAACTGCAAAAGGAATAATGTGAGGATGCACTCTGCCACTTGCCACGACAGGCCAAACGAGCACATCCTCACAGGGCGATCGCAGCGACCTCGCGCAACAGAGGTCGAGCTCGCGCGTCTTTTGACCAAGGCCGACTGAGATAGTAGCTGTGCTCCACTCCAGGCCCGTCAGTTTTGTTTTAGTTAGCAAAAGACACGCCAGGAGCCGTCCAGTACCGTACGGCGTGAGAACCGAAGGGAATTGGTATCTGAACGAATTGTATGCAGGAAAAGCCCTCTCCTGTACAAGTCGAGTGCGTTGCTTTGCGTAGGTTAATCAAAATGCCACCAGGAGCCGTTGAGTACCGTACGGCCTGCAGGCCAATGGGAGTTGTCCAAGCCGGACAAGTGGACTCTATGAAGCCGGGGTGGGGGAAGTATAAAAAAAAAAAGACACCGATAGCCGTATTCCATTTTGGGAAGAACGTTTGCGTTAATCTAAAATAATACATTAAGCTGCATGCTTATACCCAGCAGATAATCATTGTTGGAGAATGTCTAAAATAATAGATTTCACACAAAATGTTATGTTTGTTACGTTTAAATAATAGCTTAAAATATTAATTTAAGGATTTCTTAAAACGCATTTGTTTTATCTTACAATATTTCACGATTTTAATTCGCACTAGTTCAGTGACATCCTTCCCCGACAAATGCTTACCAGTGCTACAAAATGCATTACATTTTCAGTAATTTAAGAAAGTACAGTGGTAAAGTAACTTCAAATGTGAGAATAAGAAACGACACCATCTTAATTTATGCAAAGTTCTATAAAAAAAAACATAATAAAATCATTAAAACTACACAAAATTAACCAAGGGCAACGTAACAAAAGTAACAGAACTTTCAAATAATTGTTACCTTTAAATTCTAAACCGATACCCGACATTGCTTGCTTATTAAACATATCGTTATTCTTTATATTACCTCTCGAAAAACATGTGCACATAGAAATATTTATGAAAATAGAATAGAAATATCTAACTTGTGCTCTAACCCTACGGTTATAGATAATTTGGATGATGTTAGTATGCAGGTAACGGGTTTATCGGTAAAAAGCCTGCTAGAGGGTCTGGGGGAGTGATGTCAACTCCCCAGCTGACTCCATAATGGAGCCTTGGAGGCTGAAGTAATTTACGATCATTTAGAATAACGAGTTAATCATTCCATTTTGGTTCGTTTAGGTTTCGGGAGGGGGGGGGGTGAGAGTGGCGGCAAACTGTAAACATCATTGCCATCCCTTTACTACAAAACTGTTTAATTGTATCTGGCACGTTTCCAGAATGGAGAAAAAAAGTAATGAAAGGGAGTGGAGACAGTCTGAAGACAAAAGCAAGATTATTTTGTTATAATGCTTGCACACTCTGAATCTGAATGCATTTTTTCCCCTTTCTTTCTGGCTGTATTTTTGGAAAAACTCACTAGTCAAACCCGCTCTTTCCCATCAGCTGCCTACTTAGGCTAACTTCTAACACTTTTGGAACGAACTTCGGGCTTTCTCTGCTGGAAAGAATCCTTCCTTCAATTCCGTGAGCCAAAAATGATAAACGTTAGCCAGTTTGGATAAAGGAATCCTGCCAAAGATAATGAACAGTATTTCTTTTTTAATATCCTTTCCACACACCACTCACTAATGTATACTACCTATGCGTTATTGAATTTCGTATTTTACTTCGCTACCCGTTACGCTTTAAACAGAGGATTATCAAACCGAAGCATAGCGAGATGCAGCGCCTACAACGGGCTTCTCCTGCATACAATTCGTTCAGATACCAATTCCCTTCGGTTCTCACGCCGTACGGTACTGGACGGCTCCTGGCGTGTCTTTCGCTAACTAAAACAAAGCTGACGGGCCTGGAGTGGAGCACAGCTACTATCTCAGTCGGCCTTG
>JAHWFP010166903.1:0-14654 GCA_023313725.1 Lithobius niger
TTGGGCTCGATAAGTGTTAAATAAATACGGATGCAAACCTATTTACGTTGCCTTTTGGATTTGTTTTTTAACACTTATCGAACCCAATTGGCTTTCTGTCCCGTTTATATACTTTCATTTGGTACTGCGCCTTCTCTGTGCCTTCTCTGCTAAATTGTTTGAAGGATAAGTCCTACACTAAAGGTCCGATTTTCATTCTGTTTTTTTTTGTTGCTTTAGCATTGGCTCGCGGTTCTCTACAACTTTCCAACTTAAACCACTATTCTACGACGTGAAGTTCAAAATTTAGCATAGTGATGACCTTGAAGAACTATTCCAAGTCATTCAAACTAACATCATTACATAGAATATGTATGAACATTTTCGTGGTTTTCCTCTTAGTAGATTTGGAATAGCAGTAGGCTTCTCCAGACGTTTGGATTACCCTGTACATAGCTCGAATAGCAGTAAAAGTCGAAGATAAAATGCGCAAATTTATTTAAAAATCGTACACTTTTGACCACAAAACATAAAATGGCTAAAACACAGTACCTTGTGTTTCGAAGCTAGGCTTTTGGCTTCATTATTCAAAGGTGAAAGACGCACAAAAACCCAAAAAAACGAAATGTTCCCCTGCACCTGATTACCACAACTAGATGCTCTCCCGCGAATCTATTAGCCACCCTTCTCACTTCTTTGCTCAAAGAATTGTCTTTTTACCCTATGCTTTAAAACGTTCTGAAGAGTTCTCCACATGACTTACCAAACCCCCCCCCCCCCCACCTCAGATACCATTTCATTAAATGCTGATGTTGTAGCTTTATTTCCCACCATTCTCGAGAACTAATTCTCAATGACGTGACACAGGTACGCAGTGACAACCCACATTACGTTAAAGCATCACTTATTCCGAGATTGTCAACTGGGTTCTTACATTTTTTTTCGAAAATACTCATGTTCGGTTTAATAATAGTTATTTTTTACCAAACCTACGGCTGACCTATGAGTGGAGTGGAATGCTTAGTTGATGCCCTTGTAACAAGAGCGACCAACACGTTAAGTTCAGTGGTGTGGTCGAGCAGGAGCACACAGGAGCGGCGCTCCCACACTTTTTTTTTCCTGGGGAGCACCGCTCCTTCACTTTTTTCCTGGTGGGTCGGCCAACGCCATTTATTCTCAACAGAGGGATGTTCGTATTTTTTTTCAGTACCGCAACATCTGTATTGTTGTTGGAGCCACTGTCAGTCTTTAACAATTCATGATGACGTACTCTGTGGAGTCTCTGTTGTTACACATTATATTAGCTTCCTGCCTTGCTGACTGCAATCAATCATCAATCAATCTACATAATAAGGTCGTTGAAATAAGTATAAGTAAACAATCACTTTGTTCGCTTTTCATTCTTCGTGCACGTGTTATGTCTTTGCTACGGTGCCTAACAATTTCGTCTAAACCGTTGATTGTTGATGGGGAAAATGAAAGAATTAAAAGGAATATAGGAATAAAGGAATATAGGAATATAGTTAAAGGAATATAAAGCTAAAGGAATATAGTTTCGAATCAAACTAAGCCACGTTGTTAAGAAATTGGCACCTAAACACGATGGAATGGCTTACTTATTTCTTAAATGCGGGCTTTCGCAGCTGAGCTGAATTATTTCAAATTGCACACCAACAATTACTGCGGAGCACGAGGTTTATCATTAATATCTTGCAGTTGCAGAATGGCCGGCAACAATAAGACTTGTCCAAGTGAAAACAAAACAATAAACAACAACAATAACAACAATAACAACAATAACAATAACAACAACAACAACAACAACAACAACAACAACAACAACAATAACAATGAAGATTAAAGATTCAACTCGTCGTTGAATACACACACGGGCAAGATGGCGAGGCCCGTTCGTGAGTTTCTGCTAAAGCAGAGAGAAAAAGGGATCATCACACAACGTCAGATTAATTCGGGTATTGTATCTAATGAAAAGTTCAGTGAATTGTGCACGGAAGCTGTTGGTTTGGGTATCAGCCAGTGGGATTTAGAACTTTACGGTGTGACGGGTGGGAAAATAACGGAGCAAGATGAAGTAAATGAAATGGTGTTAAATAACAATGAAGTTGTCAACAATGGGAACAATGGTACTTCAGTAACTGATCGTCGTAAAATAACGGAGCAGGTTAAAATGTTATTGATCCACTTGAAGCTAGAAGGTTTGCTGACGCAGGCAGAAGTGGATGTTGGTGTTGTGGAGGAAGAAAAGTTTGAAGCAGTAAAACTGAGAGCAGAAGAAGCAGGCATTGGAGAAACTGACTTAAGGTGTTACGGTGTGTCAAGTAGAAGTGTGCTGGCGAATGGGGAAGTTAGGCCAAGTGGGGTTGTAGAGAACAATATCCCAACAAACAATGGCCGAGAAGACAGTGACAATGTACGTGCTATAGGAAAAGTGCACAATGGAGTGTATGAGCGCACGAAAGATGAAAGCGGCAACGATCAAGTAATTAAGCAAAAGACGTATGCGAAAACTTTGGCAAGTGGTTGTGGCGAACGAAGAGAGGGCGGTGTGTTCAAGTTGAAGGAGGATGCTGGAGACCTTCAGTGGGTAAAGAATTTGTATGGTGGTGGACTTGCGAACGTGTCGATGAAGAAGTCGTTAATTGTAATTGGGTGTCAAGAAGGTAAGCCCTACTTGGTGCAATGGGTGAAAGATGCCCTCGGTGCAATCATTGACTTGAAGTTGGTTACTGCTATTTGTACTTTGCGGGCAAGCAATGTAATTCAAGTGGCTTTCGTTGATGAAGAGACGAAAATGAAGGTGGTGCAGCATAAGGAGCTAGTGTTGAACGGGTACAGGAGTCGTCTGTATGATCTGTGTGACAGGGTTATTAAGATTAGAGTACATTGGCTTCCTATCGAAATCACTGAGCAAGAGATAGGGTGTGCTTTACTAAATTACGGATTGTTAGTTAGCCACACTTTGGAAATGCACTCGTTACAGGGTGTTACTCATTGCGCTACTGGTGTTAGGTTAGTTTCCCTCAAATTGAAGGATAGTGTTCTCTTGGGTGACCTTCCGGATACAGTTGGTGTGAAGGGCATAAAAGCATTGTTGGTAGTTGCGGACAGACCACCGTTGTGCCTCCGTTGTTCCACACGTGGGCACGTGAGAAAGGTATGCCCGGCTGTTTACTGTAGGTCGTGCAGGGCCTTGGTGTTCCCATCACAACCATGTGTGCATTTTTGTGACCGGGTTCAAGCTGTGAATCGACGTGGAGTGCAGGAAAATCGGAGGGAGTCGGTGGTTCCTGTTCCTTTTCAGCCCCCAGTTCAACTTCCGGCCATTGTGGTTCCTGCACAGGCCCAGGCCCAAACCCAAGCCCAGGCCCAGGCCCCGGACCAATCTACAAATACTATGGTGGCTGCAGGTCGGTCTAATGAGGTGTGCGTTAAGTCAATGAATCCTTGGATCTCCCCACCCAGGAAAAAGAGAAACGCTAGAAAGAAGAAATTGAGCCCTGCTGTTTCACCAACTGCAGCAAAGGTTAAAGCAGTGGATACAAATAGGTTTGGGCCATTGCAAGACATGGAAGCGAGTGTGACTGAGTGCAATCAAAGTGGTGATCATCACAGATCTGGCTTGAATTTGGCTTGTGAAGCAATGCAGTCTCAGCAGTCGCAGTTGCAACAAAAGCAATTGGGTGCTTCTGTTTCTAGTGTGCTTGTAAACGAAGTGGCTACCTTTGAGAATTTACAGGAAGTTGGTTGGTTTCTTGCGAATGAGACAGGTGGATCTGTGGAAGAGGTTCCTGATATGTGTAATGACAAGGGTGGGGTTTCGTTAGTGCGAGTGAACCTTGAAACACCTAATGTGGAACCAATTGGAGATATGGCTGCAGTTAGTGGAGCAGCCATGGAGTGTGACCCGGACGTTGGTCACAATGTTGATGTAACATAGGCGTTTGCGTGTATATGTATTAGGTTACATTGTTTTTTCCCATTAGAGTTCTCGATCTGTACATGGAATGTGCATGGTGCACTTAGCAGGCTTGATGAAATCGAGGCATTGTGTACTAAATTTGATCTGGTGGGCCTATTGGAAACCAGGCTCCAAGTGGGCTCAACTCCCTATTTACCTGGGTTTAGTGGAATTGCGGGTCCTGGTCTTTCCGGGGTTCGGCTGTATATAAAGGCCTGGGTTCCATTTGTGTTGCCTGTCGTTCCAGTGTGCCCGCACGTTGATGCTTGTGTGATAAGTGTTTGGGTTAATGGGGCTTGGTTGACTGTGGGTTTCGTTCACGTTACAGGAGCTGTGTCCAAAGCTAATTGGGTGGCATGGGTAAAGTCTCTACCTAGACCACTAGTTCTGGGGAGTGATTTTAATGCACATCACTGGGTGTGGGGGAGTGATCGCTGTGACACTCAGGGTAGGATGTTTGTTGCTACGCTGGCAGAATTGGGTTTAGAGGTGGTGCAGAATGGCACCCCGACTTTCTTTAGGCGGTGTGGGGGTTCTGTCCAAGAATCGGTATTGGATATGTATTTGTGTTCCCTGGGGCTTGCTCATTGCTTCTCCTTCGAGGTTTCGCAAGACCTCAGAGGCAGTGATCACCTCCCAGTGGCTCTATTTCAAGGCAAGCAGGACCAGAGGGGAGGTGGCAGAGGTATGGCCCGTCCGAAAGTTGAGATGGGTGCATTTGGGAACTGGGTAAAGCCGTGGATTAAAAAACCATCAAATGGGGTATTTGGGACGCGTGGTAGGAGTGGTTCTACTCCTGCTTGGTGGACCACAGTGTGCACCATGGCAGTTCGAGACAGACGTCGTGCCTGGCAGCGATTCCGTCGGTTTCCTACGGATGAACGGTGGTATGTGTTTGTGGGAACGGCGTCAGAGTCTCGGGTTATTCTTCGTAGAGAAAAGGCATCGTTTGGCAGACGACTGTGTGAGAGGGTTTCTGTTGGGCTCCCTCTTGCCCAAGTCTGGAAACTTGTGCGTCCGCTGGATTCACGTACGTCAATTGCATGGATTTTGGGTAATAATGGAGAAGTTCTCCGTGGCCTAGAGATGGCGAAAGCCTTCAATGCTAATTTTTCGGAGGTATACAATTCTTCTAGAGGTGCGCCTCCACCGGCTGTGACTTGGGATAATGTGCAACAGTCTGAACAGTCTGAATCGCCAATTACGGTTGGCGAACTGGAGGCTGCGTTGGCTCGTTGTCGTACGGGCAGTGCTATGGGGATCGATTCAGTTAGTTATGGTGAGTTGAAGTCCCTTTGTGATATGGGCCGTGTGGATTTGGTGGCTTTCTTTCAGCGTGTTTTTGAGGGTTCTCCGCCGCCAGCGGCTTGGATGTTTTCTGTTTTGGTCCCGGTTCTAGGACGTGGCAAGCAGCGCACTGCGGTCACAAGTTATCGCCCCATCGCGCTGTTGTCATGTGCTAGAAAGGTTTATGAAAGGATTTTGGTTCGCCGCTTAATGTGGTTGTTGGAGACATCTGAAGGTCTTTTCAGGGCTCAATTTGGTTTCAGGCGTCATCGCAGTGCCCAAGACGCGGTTTTGTATCTGGAGGCAAGCATAAGGCAGGCGTGGAGTGGTGGTAAGATCGCTGTGTGCGTGTTTCTAGATATAAAGGCCGCGTACGATATGGTGGATGTCAATTGGGTGGAGCACGCCATGTTTGTTCTTGGTGTCAATGTACAGTTGTCACGTGCAATTATGGCCCTTCTTGCCGGTAGGCAGTTTGCTACTAAGGCAGACGGCTATTGGTCGGAGTGCCGGTCCACGGGTAGAGGCCTCCCGCAAGGGAGCTGCCTCAGTCCTGCGTTGTTCGCCTTGGTCATCAATGCTGTTTTGATTGACTTGGACTCGGATGGCAATGTTGTCGCTTATGCCGATGATGTGGCTGTGTGGGTTGTGGGGGATGATTTGCAAAGTCTCCTGGCAACTCTAGAGGGAATTGTGGCTAGGGGTGAGGGGCTGTTGGCTCAGAGGGGCTTGCGCCTTTCTCCTCAAAAGACGGAACTCATGATATTTGCTAGGGGTGCACTGCGGTCAGGTTCTATAACTGTGGGTGGCACCCTGGTGCATGCATCAACTTGTGTCAGGTATTTGGGAATCAGCCTTGATCCGCAGCTAACTTGGAGAAGTGATGTGGCAGCTGTCAGGAAATCGGTGATGTCCCGGTTGGGTGTCTTGAAATCACTAACGACAAATGAGTTAGTGGCCAGCCGTTCTGTAATCACGACAATGTACAGGTCGTATGTCAGGGCGAGTATTGATTTCCACCTGCCTATATTGGCGGGTGCTACAGGTCCCATGCAGTCAATACAGGTGTTGGTAAACGAGTGTTTGCGAGTTGTTCTGGGGTGTCTCCCGTCAACCCCTATTCATGCCATTCACATAGAATCGGGTGAGTGTCTTGTGAGTGTGCGGGCAAAGAGGCTCCTCCTTACACATTGCTACCGGGCCATTGCAAGGGGTTGGAGGGACCCTGTTGCATGCGTTATAAGTGCACTTATGGCAGTTAGGGAGTCGGCTAGGAAAAGATCTGGTGCTCTGGGCCTGGGAGCAACGTTACTTTTGGATCCTCAACTGTCCATGTTCTTGGACCCAAAGATAACTTTGGTGTTTTGTCCTTGGTCGTGGTGCACTCTGTTGTCCTCTGTTTGGGATGCGCCGCCCACACCCAATACCACAGTGAACATATTTTGTGACGCTTCCTTTTGTAAGGATGTTTGGGAAGGAGGAGTGGGCGTATTTGTACAGGAATTGCGTTTGGAACGGTCGTATTTCATCTCTGGATTACCGTCGGCTTTTTTGGGGGAGCTCGTGGCAATTTCGTTGGCTATTGAAGAGGGTTTGTCCCTAGGGGTCAGTAGCTTTGTGGTTCATTCGGATTCGAGAACTGGTATTGCTTTCCTGAGAGAGACGATCTCGTCTCTTGACGTGGATCATCCTCTTAGTGTGGATGTAAGTAGGAAACTACTGTCAGCCCTGGAAGGGGGAGTTAGGGTATCGATTATGTGGGTACCAGGTCACTCTGCCATATTTGGCAATGAAGTGGCAGATGGGCTCGCACGTGAGGGCTTTCGCTCTAGGACGAATCACATACGGTGTCCTGTTGGTTATAGGGATCTGCGCCCAGTGCTCTTGGCAATTGAGAATTCGCAGTGGCAGACGATTTGGAATGAGAGTACTACTGGCAGAAGGCTATATGAAGTGCAGCAGTCTGTTGGGCGACCTGTTGTTTTGGATCGGTTGCCATGGAGAGATGCCAGTCTGTTGTCACGTTTGCGTACGGGGCATGTGTGTCTGCGTGCACACATGCATCGTATGGGGTGGTGTGCGTCTCCGCTTTGTGCCTGCACCACAGAGGATGAATCTGTTGACCATTTTTTGTTTCGGTGTCCACTATGGGATACTTTACGTGTGCCACCGCTTGTTAGTGGTGGTGTAGTGTGCGATGCGTTGAAGTTGCCTCCCTCGTGGGGTGGTCAAAGGGTGCCGTACAGGGTGGTTTTGAAATTCTGTAAGACGACCAGGCGTTTTTGGAATGTAGGTAATAGGGTCTAGTTGGAGCCTGGTTTCCTATGGTCAGTAAGGATATTTGGTGCCGCTGTAGTGACTAGCTTAAGTAGAGTAGAGCGCATGGAGTGTACAGATCCTTTTGGCTCTCATAACAATAAATAAATAAAAAACAATAATTAGGCATTATTGGCCCGAGCGATTTGCTTTCTGCCTCTCCCAGAAAACAAAAATCTCAAAGCCGCCAGACTAAAGATTTCAACACCACCCGTCTGTACAACGGACTTCAGCAAGCAATACAACATTATTAGCCAGCGCAATTTTTTTCAGACAACGATGCTGGAAAATACAAAGACGTCTAAATTTTTAAAACGGTGTATCCACTGACTTGCATCACGGGATGCGCTGATTAAGTGAGCGAAGCGAACGGAAATCAGCGTTTGTTAGCCAGTGTGCGCAAACATTGGTTTGAACAAACTTAATTCGATGAAAGCGTTTGTTGTTCAGTGTGCACAAAATTGGGATTGAAGAAACTTAATTCTGTGAAACATGGACATACACATGAGCAACCAAACCGTGCCAGTGTTGCAAACGGTAGATCCAAGACCAGCCGTGCGTAGCACGGGCTTCCTCTAGTCAGAAATATGTGCGGATGCACAAGTACACCGCCCTCCACAAATCCAAATATACGTTCGCCGCGCTGGCAGATTTGGTTCACACCAGTTGGAAATTATTGTTTATTTAATAGAGTAAAGGAGCATTCACAAATTACGTAACTCCAGGAAGTGGGAGAGAGGATTGAACAAATGTGTTACCATGTTTTATGATGGGGAACGGGTGAGTGTGACAAAGTGTTATGTAACAGACTAATTTTCGCAAAATGTTCTAGCTAACGTTTTTCTAACTTCTCTTTACAATTAAAATCATTGGTCATTACGGAATTCATAAAACAATCAATGGATACAATTGGTGGGGCTAAGAAAATGTTTCATATTTGCAGGTGGAGCTAAGCCAAGTGTTACACTGGTGTTACTAATGGGGACGGGGAACGGAGTTTAAAAATGTTAAGTAATCATAAAAATTAATCATTGATATATGGGAGCGCTGCCTCCAACCCCCCCCCCCCATTCCTCTGGACCAGCTTCGCCAGCTTCGCCACTACAGCTCCTCCACTTTTTTTTTACCACTACACCGCTGATTAAGTTCCATTTTAAGGTTTACAACTACACACGTAATGTCGATACATCTATCAAGCAAATCCAAATATGTACATAAATATATAAACAAATATATAAATATATGTATAAATAAATATGTCAATAAATACATAAATAGATTCATATCCTATTACTCCTGCATGTTAATAGTATCATGCATCCATCGTAACAGTTTACTTTTAAGACCCATACTAACAACCATCTTTCATTTCTAGACCTGTTGCATACTTTTGACGAAAACTACGTTTCCTGTAGCCACTTTGTAAAACCAACACAGATTATACGTGTCATCTCCTAGAGTGCCCATGCAGAACTGAATGCCTGACTTTCTTCTTTAAAAAGAGAAGTTAGACGTGTTACCCGAAACATCCAGCAACTATCCGATCTTGCTGATGCATCGTGTTCACTTAAAATATCTGTATCCTGCTATCCCACTCACCTATCACCTATCGTAATTTGAAGTTATCTATTGGGCTCACACACCGTCTCGTCCCTACCATCTTAAACCGTGCTTTATTTTGGGGCTCAACCTGGGGAATGTTAGTGAGTTTATGCCCCATCTACTCTCCAAATTTGATGTACAACTTCTACCTACACCAACTCCTTGTCTTAAACAGTTATACACCAAATAAAGAGTGCCAAGTTAACTATGCCCTTCCCTGCACTGCGAGCTCAAAAATGTACCTTGTGCACACGGGGTGTGGACGTGATAGTTTATCCCGCCATATAGCGGCCATAAATGATCACACCACTAGTAGTGCAGCTGCACATTGTGTCTTTTCTACAGGTCACCTAATTTATTCTTTACATGTTACCCCTTTGTAATAGCACCATTTCAGTACATTATCTCGAAACTTTCCTAATCTTCCTTCATGAAAACGTATTATTATATGCGCAATTTGCTTCGTGCCTCTCCCCATTCCGTACATACTCATTACCTGAAATATTTTTTATTATACCCCTTGCCATTCCTTTGCTTTCTCTTTACTGCCCATGCCTGCGCGCCATTAAGCCTCAATCCCCCCCCCCCCCCATGCCTGCTTTTGCCACTTTTGTCACCCTGCATTTGGATCACCTCATCAGTTCAACCTGTTTTAAAAATTATCTGCCTGGAATGGGCAAAAAAAGGGGGCTAAAAAGGCTAAAATAAAAGGGGTAAGAAGAGCAAAATAATTTTTAAAAGGGTACGCAGAAAATCTAACAATACTTTTTTGGGTCATACAGGACGGAAAAGCCAATGGCTCAAGATGGGTGAATTAAATACGGATGCAAACCTATTTACGTTGCCTTTTGGACTTACATGTCAGACTGCCTGAGTGGGGTTTCGAACTCACGACCTTTGAAACCAAAGGCCGAGGTACTACCGCTGAACCATACAGGATCGCCAAACTTTCCGAAAGTTACCCTGCCGTCTCGGGGTAGTTCCGGGCACACTATTTCGGGGTATTTCCGTGCACACTACTGGAAATAAATTAATCGCAAAAGTTACAACAATAGGGCTTGCCTAAACAGCGTTGATGGATGTTTCTTGCTTCATTTGTAGCAATGCCAAGTCTTGCAGCAATTCTTCTTTACGACAATGGGTTGTCTCTCTCGATCAGTAACCCACAATTTGTTGTCTTTCAACTACACTTAACTCTTGGACTCCTCTTTTTCGGGGCATTGCACTTTTGAACGCGAATGAAGCCACTACCTCAAAAGTCGGAGTTCAACAATGGCGTTTCACAACAATGTAATCCATACAGAGCAGCACGACGTCAAAGCATCGTTGTTGAAAGAATGTGTTGGCCCAAAGAAATTCCCCAGCAAATTAACACAACGATTACAAATGAATGTGCCTATTTACCTAATTTTTCACTGCGGCTAATTTTGGAGGAATTTATGGGAATGGAGAACAACATCCGCATACTTCCCCCAACCCAACTTTCTACCACGTCAACATGCAAAAAATCAAGTTCTCGCTCTTTATCATGCTTAATAAAGCCTCTTCTTGACCCTCAAAGGTATAAATATGAAAAGTAGTTCTGCCAAAACCTTTTTTTCAAACGGATCAGGGATGAAGTCAAGCGATGCTAGTAGAGTAGGGTCCCTGAAAGAATATATTTTTAACTACTTTAATGCAAACAGACGTCTTAATTTGTCATCATCCAACTTTCAACTGCTGCTGCGTCGTTTCTAATTCAAGTGGATTACTCCAATTAGATTGATTCGAAAGGTGGGAGTGTCTTCTTTGCAGCAAGGGTCGTTTAAAGGGTTTACGATTGTTAGGAACTAAGTTACGCACGTTTTACTATGGCTTGTATGACAGTCACCATTGAATTTGTCGCTCATTTTCCATTTCGATTGCTATTGTGACGGGTATAATTTAGGTAGATGGCTCCAATTAGATTCATTCGAAAGGTGGGACTGCCTTCTTTGCAACAAGAGTAGTTGAAAGGGTTTATGACTGTTAGAAACTGACCTACGCTCGTTTTACTAGAGGCTGGTATCGCAGTCACCGTTGGACTTTTCGCTCATTTACACCTTTCTACTGGTGTTTCTAATAATTATGTAGATGACTCTAATCAGACTCATTCGAAAGGTAGGGATACCTTCTTTGCAACAAGGGTAGTTGAAAGGGCCTACCTAAATACGAAATGTCTCTGCACCAGTTGAAAGTTGTAAATGAGTGAAAAGTCCAATGGTGACTGTTATGCCAGCCCCTTGTAAAACGGGAGTAGCTTGGTTCCTAAGAGTCGTAGACTACCCTTCTTGAAAAAAAGACAGTCCCGTCTTTCGAATGAATCTAATTGGAGTCTACTACCTAAATTAGACACGTCACAATAGAAGTTGAAATTTGAAAACGAGCGAGAAATCCAATGGTGACTGTAACACCAGTCCGTAGTAAAACGGGCGAAGCTCGATGCCTAACAGTCGTAGACCCCTTCAACGACCCTTGTTGCAAAGAAGACACTCCCACCTTTCGAATTAATCTAATTGGAGCCTCTATTTGAATTACAAGCGACGCAACAGGAGTTTAAAGTAGGAAGTTGACATTGACAAATTGTGACGTCTGTTAGCATTAAATTAGCCAAAAATTGGCCGAAAATGGTCTAAAATCCATTTTTCTCGAAAACCATAAAAGATATAAAAAGACGCGTGGGAATGACAGTGTAGATTAGATTATTGAAAACAACTTTTATCTCAACCGTTTTTATGTATCACTAACGGTTCTTGCATAATCGACCAAATGGCAAAATTGGGCGCCATTTAGCCGCCATCTTTAATACCTAATACATTAAATGCGTTATTGTCAAGGTGGCAACATGTTGAAAACTATTTTTTGGAATGTAAACATCAACTTCCAAGTGAAAAATAAAAATTGTCATATTGTGCACAGTATCCCTAAATTTCCTACAACTGCTCCCTGACTAGAATTGGTTGTTTCCATTTTGATGTAGACCTAATCTGTTTCATGCTAGAGGTATATCGATTTTTCATCAAGATACTGAGAAAACAATTTGAAAATTGGTGGATTTAGTCATTAACTTCTAGATCAGTAAAGCAAACAGTACTATGCCAAATTGTTTTTTTTTTTTATTTATTAAGCAATTAGTGACTAATAATAGCTAAACACCTAATATTAAGAAAAGCTGATGCCACTATTAATCACGGCATGTCATACGCCCATGTGAACCATTTTGTTGTGAGTGACATATAATAAAATGAGAAGGCGTATATCACAATGCTTCGGCGAAAAGAAAACGAGGTGACATTATACAGTGGGCAGAAAGTGTTGGTCGAATGAAAGCACGTGTTGTTATCACAAGCTGTACTGTCTTCTAATAACTTGAGGACCTAAATATTCATCAGCTACAATGAAAACTAGAGTCCAGCCTTTTAGAATCATGAAGGTGAAGACATCAGGATCACTGGATAATCCTAAAAATGACATGCATTGCAGTTTTGAAGAGCAGCTTAATAAAAGCGCTGGTAAATGCGGATTGCATGCAAAAGAAGCATTTGGTATTGCTAAGTACTTGTTTGCTATCTATGGAATTATGTTTTCTATACAAAAGAAACCTTGGGGAAGAAAGATAGTTTTTTTCTTCAACCTTTTCTCACAAATGTTCTTCGTGTCTTACCACATTACAACATGTGTTATGATTTACACACGTACACCGCAAATGAAGGCTATTGTGATTGTGATAGGATTCATCATAAATGGTATCATGGCAATCAGCTGTTTAATAACTTTTCACTGGAAGCAGGGAAGTGTAGCCGCATTGTTTATAAAGCTGGAAAATGTCACAGCAGCCAAAAGTAAAGCAGTGTCACAAGTTATCCGTCAGTCAGCAATCAGAGCTTTATTATCAGCAACACTTCTTAATGTGACTGTGGCAGTAATACTTCTGGTTGCAAGCATACAAATTAGCAAGGAGCCTAAATTTCTGGAACAATTATCACAGTTTGCATTTTATACCAATATGTCCCAGGCCCCCTTGTCATATACTCGGCCTGTTTTCATTTTTTTTGTTACCACTTATCCACTGATAACATATAACCTAGTTACCATTACTGTGGGCTTCTTAAGTATTTACTTTAACATGACTGGCATGTGTTTTGATAACTTTAACCGTGAACTGAAAGCACTGTCTAGCCAACGGCTAACTGCCACAAATGTGATTCACATGCGCTGTCACTATAACCTGCTTTTGAAGTTGACAGAACAAGTCAACGACTCGTTTTCCCCCCTTCTGCTTATTCTGCTTGGTGGAACAACATTGGATATGATCTTCACTGTGCGACTTTTCAACGTTAACAACCTTCCAGAATACGCAACTTACTATCAAGCAGTATTCGTAGTCTACTTTGCCAGAGATGTTTTGCTTCTTTTCATATTGACTTATAGGGCAAGTGGCATCTACACGAAGGTAAGTCTCTACGCATTTTAATCCCATGCTGTAGTCAGCTACTCTCATTACTACTGGAACTTCGTGGTTAAAATTCTCTAAAACCCAAATGTAAAGAGCTTTTTCACCCCAAGTCAGTAAAGCAGTAGCGTCATCCAGTCACAGAAAGAGTTTTCTGCTCATCTGTAGGATTAGAAAACATGTATGGGTGGGCATTTTATAATCGCAGAAAGTTATTTTAACACTGCGAAGAATTGGAACTTGGTCTGATAGCTAAATTCTGGACATATCAGAATTTTCCGATCATCCATGTGGGGGTATACTACCATATTCTCTAATGCAGCCCAAACGTGCCTCTGCCATGTACTTTGCTTTTTGCTGTTTCCATCAAAAACGTATTGCATCTTTTTGTCCTCTAACGTTCAATGCATAGAATAAGATTTTTTTATCTTGACAATCAAACTCATCTTGTACCACCTCGTCAATACATTGTTGGGGCCATTTTATTAGATTATGTGGGCACGTCCCTAGTTGAAATGTTAAGGGTAGACTCAGGGTTACCATTTTAGTGGCAGAACTTAAGGATCAGAGAGTTTTGATACCACAAAAATTCCCTCTAGTCTACATGTCAGATTTGTGGTTCAGAGGCTAAAATCCTGGTGATTTTTTCAAGAATTATCTTCCTAGTGTGTTTCTGTCTGGAAATATGGAGAAGGTGCTAGTAGAAGAACAGGCTGACAAGCTTGGTTGTGGTAATACCTCGCCTGTTAAGTGGAGATTGTCCCTCATTTATAGCAGACCGTATTCCCTCTGGACAGGATACTTAATACATTTCCAAACCAGTAGCTCCGTAATAACCATGTTAAACAATTACAGAACTTGAGGATGGCAGGGAGCATTCTTCTAGAACAGTTGTCGGGGAAACGTTTACATACAATAGCTGTGCAACAGACCATATATTGCAATACGATGTCACACAATAGGATGCTAGCTAACCATTAAAAAGTCAATTATAAATATAACTTCATTGTTAACTGCTGC
>JAHWFP010166934.1:0-17911 GCA_023313725.1 Lithobius niger
ACATGGCATCATGCAGTCATTTTCCTGCAAACATAATGTGGAACAGATTATGTAATGAGGGCCTCAAGCATCGTCGTATTAAAGGGACATAAATCCTTCCTGCATGTCGTGCGATCTGTTGACACTAGCGCTTGCAACATTTACACAGGTCAGAGTTAGTGTCGCAAAATCATCTCGCACGAAAGAAAAAAACAAGAAAATGAATGTGTTGGCAACATTTACATACGTTTGAACTATTGTCGCAAAACTGAGACATACGGGAAAGCCAACCTGGATGCGCATGTACCTTTAACATGAAGTCTTGCTTTTGTTTTAGTTACCTTCCCTGATGAAAACAACGGTGACGTGTGTTTTTTTTTTGGCAGAAGGCATAACAAAATGACGCTGCAAAAATTGCTGAAAATAAATGAAAAATTCTGTATCTTGAAGGGGGGAAAAATGAATCCAGCGAAAATTTCATCCCCGATTTTTCAAAAACGGTTGACGTGATCAATTGACGGTTACACGTTTTTTAAAAGAAAAAAATCGAGGATATGCCACTACTTCACGTAACGGCTTTTAAGCCGGGAACTTAGCAGTTGTCCCGAATTTTATGTTACTCTGCAGGTGTGACGTCGTTGGTGGTGAGCATATCACCGCTCACCCCCCCCCCCCAACCACAACCTCTCCACCCTCCCAATTACAGTTGAATTAGCACTTATTTCGGCTAGTCTAAATCTTCTCAGCAACCCCATAGTGACACGGCTCAGCGGTAGGACCTCGGCATTTGGTTTCAAAGGTCGCGGGTTCAATTCCCAGCTCAGACAGTCTGACATTTAAAGTGACACTGTCACCGATTGAAAAGCGAACGAAAATACCATGGCGCCATCTAGCTGCAGTGATGTTGTTAACCTTTACAGCTTGCTCCAAGGTGCACGAACGTACCAAATTTTCACTCAATAATTATGGAGGTCGTGGCTTGTTTGTGTCGTTAAAAGAAATGCCGTAGTGCATTCCTTCGCTTGATGCAAGTAAGTGCTAGATACTACTAGAAAGTGCTAGATGTTGTCAGATTCTGCCTACTTTCAATCGGTGATAGTGCCACTTTAAGTCCAAAAGGCAACGTAAATAGGGTTGCATCCGTATCTAATTCACCGTTTTTTATTTTAAGATCATGGCCAATCCGATGGGGTTGCTTGGTGGGCACGATATGACACCTCCAACGAGCCACTGACATTATTCTGGTACTGTTGATGGAAGTGGGTTCTATTTACTGTTTACTATCTACTACCTACTTATTCATCTTGATTCAAACCAAGGCCAACTGAGGTGAAAATTAAGTGTCTCGCTTCGCTGCGCCAGAGCATTTCTTGCGAGGGAACTGTGAGTCAACTGACAGGTTAGCCGACTGGTAGTCAACACTTGCTACGGTTAATTTGGTGAAATAAATTCATAGCAATGTTGAGTGGACTGGCCCGGAACTGATAAGCGAGAACCTCATCTTCTAGCCGAGTCATCGTTGCGACAAGAACGGAATGTATCAGACGTCACAAAATGGATACCCCCACCATCGGACGTGTACAGGCATCTACGAGCTCCATGCTTTAATACAATACAAACGTAAAGCAGCAAAAGTTAATAAACAATGGAATATGTACACTAATTCATATTGTGACGGTAGCATTTAACAAATAGCTTTTTTAATGTGTGCAATACATACCTAATGGATAAACTGCTGATTCTACATTTCAATTCACTCTTAGGTGCAGGAAAATCAGCTATATGTAGGCAATTTGCTGACAAAAGATTTTCGACAGAACATGCATATACGTTAGGTGAGTGTGTTTTTTTTTTTCATTAAAAATTTCCAAGGCCACTACGAAACATGAGTACACTTGCTTGTTGTTGGTTTGTTTTATACCACACGCCAATCCAATCAGACGGCCAAACATCTGTTGTTCTCGTTCGTCATTGGCTAACTCATGGTGACGTCACGGCAAACAGCCATTGCGCATGGTTTAATGCAATAGCCAAAGCTCATGCTTTGCACAGCAGCGTGGGTTGTAAGACTTTACCGGATCACTATTTCTGATGTTAACATTCTAAGAAGTATTACTAAAGCTCCTATTTCAGCTTTAATTGTTACTTAAAGGGACACCCGGCCTGCTTTATAACATTCCGCCTGCCTTATAATAGCCACGCGCTGATCGCCATCCGCGCATTTACCAGCGCCAAGGTCGGCTGGTGTGGTAGCTGCTGTCTCAGTTGGCTTTGGGAATAGTACACGAAAAAGCGTCAAGTTAAAGATTGGGTCGTCACAAACCGGAATGATTTTCGTATTTTAAAATCACAGTCTATAATTTTTTCGGCTAGTATATTATAATTTTTCTTCGGCGATCTATTTGCATAATTAATTTTAATTTTAACCGCATTACTCTTTTAGATTTTTGATCTCATAGTAATTATTAGCAAACGATTAAAATTAGTACATGTGCACACGCAGATGAAACTTCAAAGTCATTGTAGGCGCGCAAAGGATCATATACGTGTAGGATACAGTAAATATAGTTAACAATTATTCAACAGAAAATCTCCTAGACACCACATTTTAAAACGGATTTTTACCAAGGGATTGACTAACGGTAAGGTAAATAGACCTTTGGGGGCCATACTTGATATGGAGGATCGAGAAAAATGGCGCTTGGAGGAATGTACTTTTAAGGCTAAATAAACGCTGGTTTTCGCTTGCTTCGCTGTCTCGATTAGCAGACGATCTGATGTAAGATTCATCGTCAAATTAGACCGGGTGTCCCAAAAGTCAGGGGCCACCCCAATAGCTTTTGCGACAATCATCGTAGATGAAGGAAACCGTGTGGTTGGTACGTTCTCGAAGGAATCAACCCATTTCTGAGGTAGGGCAGGTGGTTCCCCTCCCCATAGGGGCGCCCCTGGTGGACCTAACTTTGAAATATCAAATGGGAAGGAGGGGAGGGGTTAGGTCCTGCAACAAGTGACCACCCCCCCCTAATAAAGTTATTCTGAAGGTGGGCGCAAGACGTAAACAGAGTGAGGTTTTTGGCTGTCCTGAGAACTGCATCATGGCACTAATGGTATGGAGCTTCATTGTTCCCTTTGGAGAGACTAGGGCGCCACGAAGTGCCCGGGGAGGGGGGGGGGGGAAGCTGTGTAAAATACAGGTACAAAAAAATGGAAAATCTCCATGAATGACCCGTATGGTTCCTTATCGGAGAATGGTACGTGGGAACTTGTGCACGTACTGCCTGGGGCATGCACCACTGCAAATTAGTGGGTGCTTAGAACAAAAGAAGACAGCTATACTGATTTGACTGCACTTTGAAAGTAATTCTTGCCTCTTTAACCGGAATCCAAAGTGTACGTCTTGAAACGTCTTATGGCCATGTTGATTCCTTGGTGCCTTGTTTACTTCTTTCGTCCTCTTGAAGTTTGAGCCGGGAGACGATAGGAATAAGTGTTTTTAAAATAGAGTCCGAAAGGTCTTTCTGCCAATTGTTAGAGGTGTTATTAATTAACGTATGTAAGTGAACTTAGTATTTAAGCTTTGAATGAAAAACTGCATTTACTCAGATTGCATGCAGTACAGGATAACAACAGACTTGGAAAGAAATAGTAAGGCCAAAATATGGTCAAAATATGGCCAAAAGATGGTTCACTGTGCAGGTTGGTTCCTGGTGGACAAAGTGAGAAAATCCGGGTCTGCGTCTTCCTAAATAGCCAGTAGTGGCCAATGGATATGGTATGGCTAACTTATGGAATTGTCTAAAATGGAAATGTCCTTCTGCACACGAGCAGTATAGTAGTCAACTTCGTTTGGTTAGAAACACAAAGTCAGCTGCTCCTGATGGCACAAGAAGATGTTTTGTAGTTACACACCAAATTGGAAATGCACCCGATAACATTTTACAATTGTTGGTGTTTGTGAAAATTGAACACCAACAATTATAAAACATTATATCGGGTGTTCCAAAAGTCAGGGGTCATCCCAATAACTCCATCCCCCATTCCATTTGATATTTCAAAGTTAGGTCCACCAGGGGCCCTACATCATAAATGGGTTGACTCCTTCGAGAACCCAACTACACAACACACGCATCTCAACTACACGGTTTTATTCATCTGCGACGAGTGGCAAAAGTTATTGGGGTGACCACTGAGTTTTGGGACATCCGGTTGAACCTATTTTTCAGAGAGCCTTCTTACGTATTATTCACTGTCAAAGTACATATTGGTTGTTGGTATAAATTATTAAACAATAAGATAAAAACTGTTGAGTGCCCCAGGGTGCCGGAAGGGGATAGGGTGCCGAATGTACTATCCTCCTCAAACCAAATTTAAAAATAAAAGATGTTGAACTTTAGTAAACGCTTTTTTGGCAAAATGTTATATGCAGACTGTTATATGCAGACTGCTATATTTGTCTGCTACTTACCTACCTCACCCTTTCAACAATAAATTTAGGCTACTTATTTTTTATTTACTTTAAAGCCCTAGAAATGCCAACTTATTTTTTTTTTAACTTTGGCGGCCATCAGGGGGTCCCGAGAGACCCCCACCTACATAGCTGTACAAAATAGTCAAACTTCAGTTTTATAATTTAGTTGATGAACACACTTTAAAGAGACTGTTTATGAAGGATCAAGGTATATTTTTTTTTAAATATTAAGTTTTATAATAATAGAAGGCTGTTGCTTACGTTCATTTAGCGTCAAAACCCGTATTTGGGCAAAACTTCACAAATAATAGTTATCTGAACAAAAATTACTTTTATGCAGGAAAATTACGTAGAAATAATCAGAATCACGGGGGGAAATCAAAATTATTTTATAAAAACAATTTTTTTTTATAAAACATCGGGCTGCGGGTTACTTTCTTGTTACGCTAAAAACTGTCTACGGCAAAGTTCCGCAAAGCCTAAATTTCGAAAAAAAAAATCCAGATCAGGTAGAAAGTCTCTGGAAATGTTCAAAATACGAGTCTGGGCTTGGCCGACCTGTTCCTAAAATATTACCTAATGTTTTTTAAGCAAAAGTATAAGTCAAAAATAATTAGCCATGGAATGTAAACGAATTAAACCATAGGTATATGCAGGCATCGGTTTTTCCAAGTCAACTTCGAATAAATTTCATTCATTCCAGGAGTGGACATAGTCTCACGTACCATCTCAATTAACGGCCAACAAGTTAAACTTCAGACCTGGGATACCGTAAGTTTTGACTGCTTAATGCATTTGTGTTTAGTCGTTGTGTTCTAAGACTCCATTTGTAAACGGTCAAATCATAGGAATCTTTGTGGCCATGGTTCAGTATTGCAGTAAAACCTCGAAATACTGCAAAAACCCTGACCGGCTGGTGCCCACAATGAACATGAGTTAACAACTTTTAAGTTTCGACAACTATAATTCCCACATTCTGGTCTTGGCTGCAACAAAAGTTACAAAAACGCACTGAGTGAATTCAGGCGGGTTACTATTTCATGTTATCAGGAGTTTATGAAAAGTTCCTCTACAGACTATTGTGTGCGAATCTTGAGTCCTGGAAGTATTTTATGAGCGGCTACGTCTTCCTGGAGGGAGCGGCTTTAATCGACGGCCGCCATTGTTTTTGTAACCATTTTGGATATCAACAAGGTACTCTGCTACCAAAAACTTACAATCGATTATCTGTGTTCGTTCTGCAGCGAACTCAAGATAGGCCGCGCACACTTTAGGAGTGACTGACATTATTCAAGCATTGTCCTAAGGCTTGACAGGAGTGCCTGACTCGGGTTTTAAAAAAAAGTCTCAGAGTTTCACGGGAATGCAGGCTAGTACAGTCATTAAATCCATTGGATTTACTATAAAATTAGTCAGTAAATCCGTTGGATCTATGAAGGTTTTATCTGGTTCGATCATAAGCATTGTTCGAGTTTTTTTATTTTCAGTTCACTGGCTAGGATTTAAATGATCAAAAGAAACTCTGCTTACATACATGGAGTGCATGGAATCAGTTCTTCATTGGTTTTCTTAATGCGCTCTGGTACTACACAGTTACACTCGACAGGGACTCTTTGTCGCTAATGCGCCACATGGATACAGAGTGCTATACATATAACAAAAGGGGCGAAATAGCCAGAAGTCATATCGTAGAACAATCCGTACCTGTATCGAGCATTATTAAATTTTGCACTTACGCGCCATTGTCATCACCGGAACTCGCACTGAGCGTCTTTACCGATAACTTGTCTCACGTTCGAGGTCATTATTTGTACCACGTTGTCCAGAGCGACGGAGAAGCGTTTTAGCAGTGAGGTAAAAGCAACAGCCATTGACGGAAGTTGACTGGGATTGCAAAAAATAAAAAAGCTTCTCAGATCGCTCTGAGACAACGCAGTGGTAAAAATAATGACTTAGAATGACTTATAAAAAAAAACGGATTGCTCTACGATAAGACTTAAGGCTGCTTTCATCCCTTTCATTATACTTATAGTACTCCTTATCCATGTGATGCACGAGCGATGACAAGTGCCTCCACCGCAAGCCGGCGAATTCTCCAAATCCCAAGTTTCAATCAAAGGCCATCTTTGTAAGATCGTCCTAATTAGGATGAAACCTCAGTCGGCCTCACCTAGCCCATTGAGAGGTACCTGCACCACTGGGAAAATACCTGGAGAACTTCTCCAGGAGAAGTTGCATTTCTCATTGAAAGTTCTGTCAACGAACTCTGGTTATGTTGCTATGCCTGGTCAATCCCCTAAATTTACAGTGCAATCCAGCTGTGCAATTACTCAAATTTCCAGTACCCTGCATTCCAGAACAAAGCAAAACCAATTCCTGACTAGATTTCACATCCTCGCTCCTATCGTAAGGGCGCATTTACGCAGCGACTCGCCTTTGCATTCTCGCAGCTAAAACTCAATCGTGATCGCAAAGGTGACATTCCCATGGTAACAACGCTAAATGGATTAGCTAAATCCGACATCGTTTGAGTAAATACTTGCAGTCTTATAATCCGTGCCAATAATATAAAGAATTCCTCATGACGAAACAATTTTCCCAAACGCTTCTGGACTCACGTTATTTGCTGTTTTTGTTGCGAGGCGACAGACATAAAACCGCCGCCATGTTGGAATTTGAGACAATTTCTAGCTTCTAGCTGCGAGAATGCAAAAGCAAGTGGTTGTGTAAACGTGCCGTTCCGAATAGAGTACTACTGCAATCTTTTGTTCAAGCACGCAATTGCCGTTGCAGGCTGCCACCAAATGTCTGGTGTCTTCCTCCCTTCTTCTAACTGAGCATAGTCCTTGGTAGCATACTGCAAAACCCATCTCCTTTGTCCATCAGAAAAGCTGTTTATTGCTTGATGGCAAGTCAAAAAAAAGCAATCGGGTTAATATCCGCTGACTAATTTGGTTTCTTTACAGGGTGGCCAAGAAAAGTATCTGTCCATCACCCGGTCATACTTCCGTGGGTCGGCAGGAGTGCTTTTGGTGTACGACATAACAAAGTAATTTTTTTTTCATGAAGTCTTACTCTAATAGCATTAAACAACGCATTATATTATTATTACAAAATTCCTGCTTATTTCTCTCCACTGGGAGAGTGTGTCTCTATTTTGTAACCTGGAAATAACCTAGAAGTACCTTACGTAGTAGCAATATCTACTGGTTCATAGGCAAACGTTCCATTATGAGCGCGCCTCTTCTAGCAAAGACGACGACTTAACAATTATACTTGTTTCAACATTAACGTCTTCAAATTAAATTGGTCACTCGTCTACTACGATTTATGAAATGCTCACAAGTTTTGACTGGATTGGGCCAGTACAGTGTGCTGGTGTAAAACTTGAAACGTGTTTTTCATTGTGTACTAATGTTTACTGCAGGATCTTCACTTTACTAGCCAACAAACCAAATGCCGGCATCATAGTTATTTGAGTGAGGTCGGTGGAGCTGTCATTCCTGATGACGCATAATATTTTTGCAGTGTGCACCCTCTGGCTATTCGTTGTCCAAGTCTGATGAACTTACATTTACGGGTAACAACACTGAAATGAATATTCAGCAGTGAGGCTGGCAAGAGAGAAATGTCCAAAGTTTTTGTCCAAGGTGTAATCTAAGGATGGGCAATACCAATAGTTTCGATTACGATATATTGGAGAAAAATGTGTCGCTATATATCGTAATATCACAGTATTAGACAACAAAAAAAGGTGGAAAAATTAGAAAACAATTGCTTTTTTATGACGTTTCTGTATTCCAAATTGCGTTGTAACAGTTCCTTACAACTAAATACTTTCCTGCATCACGCCAGCAGTAACCATGAGAGCAGTTTTGGGAGACCAGCGGATTGAGTTTCAAAAGCCTCAAGATGGAGTATCGCAGCTGAGTGCAACAGATAGTTCTATATCGTAAAAGTGATACTAGAGAATATTGTCATTCAGAAGAAGTACGTATTTCTTATGTAAATCTTAAGATGCCAACATCAGCGCAAACAAATACCGCACAACACGACATGTACAATACCATAAAATCGCCCAACCCTAGTGCAATCACGAGATTTGTAAACACTCTCGGCCATGAGAAAGACGGCACAAGTGGACACCCATGAATGAAACAACAGAGGAAAATGGTGGCAATTTTTAACCAGTATTGTGTTAGTCTTGCATCCAGTTGGTAACTTTCAGATCAGGAGTTTCCGAGGACAGATTTAGAACTTCCAAATATGGCTGAATTTCTGTGTTGAGCAACGTCTGCCAGCTATTACTGGCGGAATAAACTGGTGACTATGGAATGAATTGATACCAAGGCCAATGTAGTAGGTTTTATGCATGAGTGTAGCCTGGCGTATGGCATGTATATGGCCTGATACAACATCACCAGATTGTTGGATTTGGACTTTTTGACAATCACAAGATAATTATTGTGTGCACGGCATATCTTGAGTCCTGCAAGTATTTTGTGATTGGCTACGTCTTCCTGGATGGGGTGGCTTTAATCGATGGCCGCCATTGTTTTTGTAACCATCTTGGATATCAACAAGGCACTCTGCTACTAAAAACGTACAATCGATTATCTGTGTTCGTTCTGCGGAGAACTCAAGATAGGCCGCGGACACTATAACGGATTGTATTCAGTTCTCATCTATGCCGGGTTTTCTCTGGGACCTGAGATTGACCCCTCCTTCTGTGAGATGCACATTTTTTTATGAATGCGACAGCATGCTACAAAAATTTGTTTACTTGAATCCAATAAGGTTGAAAATTGCAAACTTTTTTTAAGTTGGGCACTACAGCAGCTAGAAAATAGCAAACTGCTGGTGCAATCCCCATTGAATTCCTAGAAACCCTTAAATTTTCGTAGCTTGTCGTAATTTAGTTAGGCACTATTTTGACTGGGGTCGTAACTGTAAATTAACTCACAGATATTTAATCAACATTTTAAGTCGAGTATGAAGTTGCATTTTTCTCATGCTTTATACCATTTGTAATACTCTAACAAGCCAATTAAAACAACACAACTAACAACTGAATCCACCCAAGAATACATCAAAGAGGAAGAGCCGTGTTGTGTGCATAATGGTCTATGTAATATTGCCCATGAGCGATTGCTGTAGGCCTAAAAGGGGTGAAAAACTGGGGTTGCTGGGCTGTTGTTAAGGTACTGCTAGAAATATGTGTGTCACACTGGGTTCAGCTAATTTCCAGCTTCGTGGGTTAGGCTGGCGAAGCGCTAAATTTGCTGCCTGGGTTGAGCTACTTTAAGAAATCTTTTGAATGTTTTGTGATTTGAAAACTTAAACTCCACCCACGCCTTATCTTAATTGTGATTAGTCACCACTCCAAAAATACCTACGTGATAATTCCCTTAAGCAAACCTACTGTGTGTTTTGATACATGCGTGTAATAAAACGAAAATGAAAAAAAAAAAAAAAGCATTATTTACATCAAAGAAATTATTCTTCATACAAACTGAATTCAATAGACCAATTTCACTGTCATTTACCACGATATTCCCGCAACGTTACCGCAGGTGTTCTCTCACTGAGTTTATTACATCATTACACATGCTTGCACGATGATGAATTCTCAAGACTGATACGATCCTGAAAATTTTACTTAAAGGGACACACCCTCTTAGAATCTTGACTGCTATACTTATCAGATACCACAAAACTAACAGCTGTTTCATGCAAAACTCTGCCATTTTGCAGTTTCCATTTAGGACTTTGTCGCCATCATTTTAAAGGAGGCTTCCAACCCTGAAAGGTTTTTCTTCCAGAGCATTGTGAGGAACACTAGATCATCAATGTAGGCTACAGCGGCTAGATTACTTAATCATAGGCTCCACTCAAAATGCATCATTTGACATTTTAAACCAAATTTTAAACCAAATTTTGCATGTTTAACAATGTATTTGCAATCATTGGTGACAAAAGAAGCAATTTTGGTACTCCTCATTTATAGGCATGGGCCATTAAGTTTAAAAATTTTCAAGATTGCAGCAAGAAGATGCATTTGTCTTAACACTTGAATAGTTTGTCATTCAACGACAGTGTGAATGGGTCATTACGACAATTTTTGTTGAGAGTGACATAATCCACCATCATACAATCGCGGCATTTTTCTTAAACCGCTTGGGAAAATGTTCAGTGAACTATCACATCTTACTGCAACACGTTAACATGCTAGTAAATCTTTTGTAAATAATTCAGTGGGTAAGAATGGCTAATGTCTTCATATTACTGGTTGAGTGCAGCGAGTTTTATTGTCATTGGTGGGTAGCGCTTAAGCACGTCCATTTTTGTCAAGAAAATGTGTTTGTATGCTACAATTAAGCAAAATAATTGTTCTTTTTGCTCAGCATGCAACATTTTGATTGAATCAACTTTTTCGTGAATATCCTCAAGCTTGGATTAAGTCCTTTGTTTCCTATCACTACACTGGCTAACACATGGTGAAAAATGTAAGGGGTATTATGGAGTGAACCATAAGAAATTATTCATGTGGAGCCCAGTAGCAATAGTTTCTTTAAAAATTTATAATTAGGGCACTCCAAGTTAGAAAATCGACCCCTAAATTAATCCGCTGTATTGCATCTTCCACGATCATAAATGGGTAATTTTTTTTAAAATTTGCAATGTCACTTTTATAAAATTAGGAAGGTTGCACATGGGGATATTGAACCTCGTACTTGCGACAATAGCACTGAACCCATTTTTTATAAACCCTGTTTCAATCCCATCACGCACAAAACTTAAGGTTTAATTGCCATCTGCAACCTCTTCTCCGAGCTTGAGCCCAAACGCTTCAGCTGGCTCCATGCCAACTACCAAGAGATCATATTAGTCTAATTTTGATGGCCTTTTGCCCTTAATTTCTAAGACATTTGAGTCAGGATAGGGACTGTACCAGTGAGTTGCAGCTGGCGGAATGCCCTTACCAACCTTAACAGGTCTTCCCTGTGCATTTGATGCTGCTTGGCAGTTGGATTCTAGCCAGAAACTGCTTGGGTCGTTTGAGTGCCCGACTTTGAGACACTGGGAGCATGTTAACATTGAACTTGGGTATCCTAGACTTTAAAATTGGATTGCAGGTGATTGCCTGTTATTGGTGTAAGCTGTTATTAGGCTCAAGCTTTGTTAGATGGTCATATGGGGGTTGTGTTACGATATGTAACTGTTTAAGTGAAAATAAGCTCAAAATTGTTCACAAAGATGCAATATAACACTCAACGTTTTGGGGGTGTCATGCATATTAAAATGAAAACCCTAAGCCTTGCAATAGGAACAGGTCAGAAATTGGCGACAAAGAAAGGTGGCTCCGACCAGGAAAGCTTAAGTTTTCGTTTTTAGTATTTTTCTGCACAAACTTGTCTTGGGCCTTGCATGCAGCATGACTTTTTTTACTGTTTTAATGCTCATTTACTGTTTAATGCTTGTTTCTTTTACAGAGTTATTCAGCTGATTCTTTTTGCACTTGAAAACGGAGTGTATCATATTCCCGCAACATTGTGTGCACAGTATATTGCTCCTTTGTGCACATTTTTGGGGCTTATTTACACTTAAACTTTAAATTGTGCTTTTTTTTTAATTACTAATATACTTAACTATGGCAATGGCACACGAAATGTTGGTTAGAGGTCCCAGGTTTGTAAGATTTGTAGCGAGTCAAATGAATGAGTCAAAAATTGATTTAGAGTATGGGTTTGGGCGTAAAAGTGGATGATGTCCCCGACCGATCGCACTGGATTTTGCTGTTCACATTCAATTACTAGTCTTGGTTATAAACGTGGCTGATTGCGGGGTGGGTAGCAAATTAGGAAGCTGTTGGAAATGAGAGGGGCATCAAATGTAATTTATTAATAATTTATGGTTCCTCTACCACACTTGAATACGGGAGCTTACCCGTCTGCCTACTGATTATCAAAGCTGAATATTCTTCTCAGAATTTTCACTTATACTCACTTAAGCTATTCTTTGTTGTTGAGTTACATATTACTGGATTTTATTTCAACCTCTAGTTATGTGGCTCTTCTGTAGCTTGTATCACTAAAATGCACAGGTTACTACGAGCCCTCAACTAGGTTGCTAAGCCACTGTCCCCTCCCTGTCCCTCCTCAACCACTCTTTCGAATGTGTATCCTAAGTCTTACAAAAAAAATGTCGGCTGATAAAAGCTGTATTTAAATACACAATTCCTCGCAATTGCAGCCTAATTTATCGTCTAACTGGACCCATTTGATTCTGTGTGAATTGCCATTTTATTACAGCATTTACTAAATATGTTTTTCCTTTTATATTTTAGTAGAGAATCGTTCGAAAAACTTGAGTGGTGGTTGGACAACATTCATCAGTATTCCAATAACAATAATATTGTTATCTACTTGGTTGGGAATAAAAGGTTTGTTATTCTGGTTTTAGTTATGTCTTATCTATTTGTTGGTCTAAATAAATACGGATGCAAACCTATTTACGTTGCCTTTTGAACTTGTATGTCAGACTGCCTGAGTGGGGAATCGAACAACGACCTTTGAAACCAAAGGTCGAGGTCCTACAATTGGCTCAGCGGTAGGACCTCGAACTTTGGTTTCAAAGGCCATTGGTTCGATTCCCTGCTCAGTCAGCCAGTCTGACATATAAGTCCAAAAGGAAACGTAAATAGCTTTGCATGTGTATTTATTTAACCCTTCTGAGCCGATTGGCTTTCCGTCTTGTTTAATATTTGTTGTCTGGTGCTCTTTACTGTTGTTACCCTTTCCCCCTCAAATAAATATAACAAAAATAGTGATAATATTTTGGTACATTATTTTCATCCTCTTTAACGCTGAATTTTTACGTCTGTTATTCAAGTCCCTTTTATTTTGTTCTATAGGAACTATACCTTCATTTCATTTCTTTGTTACGCATTTTTCTATTTCATTTTCCTTTCCTTTCGTATTATTTTTAGTATTTCTTCCGCTCCATTTCAGTTGGCTATTTTATTTTGCTTTTGAATTATATTAGTCTATCTTCAAAGCATTTTGTTTTGGTTTGACGTCTACTAATTTGATGTGTAATTGTTTTTTTTCTATTTCAGTTTATTGTTTTGGTTTTTACTATTTCTCCTCTGTTGTTTTGCATGCTTTGTTTCACTTTGTTTTTGTTCCTCTTGTTTTATTTCATCTTTATTTCTTTTTGTTCCACGTTATTTTACCGTAGAGCTATCGTAACCTCAAGTTTTTTTTCCTTTTATACATTTCGTTCGTTCTTTTCCTATCTGTTATTTTACGTTCAGCCTTTCGTTTGCTTTCGTTCTCTTTCAGATTATATTGTTGTTTTTCATCGATTTTTTTAGTATTTTTTATTTTTATAATAGTCTAATAGGAAACAAGAGGAGTGCGTGTTGCTAAAATCATTGTAAGGAGCATATATTTCAATATGCTGTGCTAGCGTCGGATGGTGCAGTAGTATTACATTTTCGCCAGGCAATCTAAACTGATATTCGCAAAGCAGGCGTGTGCCATTTAGTCCCATGCCAGCGTCGTTCTATTTGAATGTTTGTTAATTCAGCCAAGAATTTATAGGGTTGGGGAAGAGAATTTGTAACTTTAAAAAGTCACTATTGAAACGTCCTAGATCCATTCCAATTAGTTCCACCAGAGTTTTCACAGGGCGCCACGTGTTCCATCTGGTAATTTTTGCTCATTTTTCAGCTCAAATCTAAAGTAAACTAAATGACAACTAAACTAAACTAAATAATAATTAAATACAAGCTACTTTCATTTAGTTCAGTTTAATTTTGGGCTGAAAACTGAGTAGAAATTCCCACATAAAACTCGTGGCGTCCTCTATAAACTCAGATGGAACTAATAGAACTGGATCTAGGACGTTTCAGTATGGGTCTCAGTCACAAATTTTACTCCCCAACCCTACAAATTCTTGGTTCAGCTAATACAAACGATTGATCGTCCTTTTGCGATTTTTTTTTACTATTACCTTGACATTATTTTGCATTTTTAACAATTTTTAACAAAAAAAAAAGGACCTGAAAATTTAGCTGTGACGACGTTGCGCTCACCTCTAACAAAATCACACAGGTGTTGACCTCTTCTTAAAGATTCCTGTACCACTGCAGCAGCTCACGACCCAGCAGTACAGTGGAACTAAGAACATAATTCCCCTAATTTTTTTCATTTTTCACTGGTGCAAAAAACATGTCAACAGCAAAAACAAACTCAAAGGATTTAAGTCAATAACAGAGGTGTAGGTGACCCTTTTTACTCGTGATCCAGAAATTTTACAAATTCGGTATCAAGGAGTGCGCTAGTTTATGGCGTGAAGATTTCATTTTTTCAACGATCTAGCACACAAACAAGACGTAAACACAGACTAGGGAAATGACATTCTCAAGAGAAAGCTATCTAGCAGGCTTTTTAGAAACCTCAGCAAAAAACAACTGAATATGCAGAAGCATTATAGTTTTACCTATCTTGCCATCAAAATGGAAGCAGGAGTCCTGATCACAACATGGGTTTTGTGATCTCATGTTCCTATACCATCGGAATCAATTCACAATTTGGTTTCCGCTGTGCTTGAGTCAACTACCATTCTGTCTCTCCCAGCCTCCTTACTTTCTTTCTTGAGTTTTGCCTGCATTCGGCTGCCTGTTATGCAATTTTAAGCGTATTCCGTTTTTATTCCCTTGACAATGAGCTGAAGTCCGGTCGAAAAGTCGGGTTGTGTCAATATTGTGTACTTCGGGGCTTCTCTTTTCAACATTCAACTGTTCAGTGTACATGTTGATACCAAAAACCAACACTGGTAAAAAGGCTGCTGAGTTGAAAAGGTTCAGCCTTTCAAAGGAGTGATATCAACACACAAATATACTCACCAAGTTCATGCCAATGATGCCAATGCCAAGTTTCTCCACGATATGTCGGCGCCAGTTTTTTTCGTTTAGGGTTATGAAGGCCTGGAACTCTTTGTCGAATCGTGTGGTAACGGCCACCGGTGTTGCATTTTTTAAGGTAAATAACTAAATACAGATGCAAACCTATTTACGTTGCATTTTTGGACTTATATGTCAGACTGCCTAAGCGGGGAATTGAAACCAAAGACCAAGGTCCTACCGCTGAGCCAGTCTGACACGGCCTTAAATTTAAGGCAATTCTGTCAAAGGTAAAATAGCCATCTCCTGTCGTTTACCTATTACTCCTTGGCATTAGTTTGGCGGGTCTTTTTAAGCAATTTTATTTGAACAACCATCTTTTGTCGTTTTACCATTCTTTTAAAATTTGTGGGCGGGCGTAAGTGAACGTTTGTCGGTTCTGCCCTGTCTGTGTCGTGACTGTTTTGCGCGACGAATGAATCATGTACCACATCATTTATTATTAGTTCAAAAGTTAAATGAAAAACTTGTCTAGTATTACTATACTTTTGCTAGCAAAGTTTAAGTAATTCCTTTAACGTCTGAAGTATTAGTCAGTGGGATTAAGTTGGTGAATGTTTCGATCTCTTGCTATCACTCCTTTAAAGGGCCGAACCATTTTCTACTTTTTTTTTCTTTATATATGCTATCACTTTTTAATTTTATGTCTGTTCTATATTCCATATGTCTGTTCTGTTTTTATTATACCTTCGTCCTCTGTTCTCTTTCATTTTGAGTTCGAAATTTGGCGAAAAAGTTGCATGGAGAGTTTAGTTAATTCGAATAAGAAGTTTTTCACCGTGATGATTTCTTTTCTTTTTCAGCGATCTTAATGACCGTAGAGAGGTGCAAGAGATAGAGGGAGAGACATTCTCAAGAAAAAATCGCTTGGCAGGATTTTTAGAAACGTCGGCGAAAACTGCTGAAAATATAGAAGTGGTATTTACGAATCTTGCCATCGAAATATACGATAAAATGGAAGCTGGAGCATTCGACACAAATAACCAAGTAAGAAAAGAAGGTTAAGGGATGTAAGGGCTGTACCCGGAACCAGTGGTGTCCGGGGGAAGGGTTTCAGTGAGGAGTAACTCCTGAGTGTTCTTTCCGTTTTGGGGAGGGGGGAGTATGCTGAACAAATATTGATTAAATGTTGTTTACGTTAGTTTTTAGTCTTTAAATGCGAAAAATCACTCCCTCAGGGTCGCTAAATTCAAATTTTCTGCAGCTTCGGGAGGGAGGAAGGCGATGAGCTCCTAAATACCCCCCGAACCCCCCCCCCCCAAATAAAATGAAAACTAGGAGTGACAGCAATAAATAACACAATTCACACGGTCACACGAATATTTTTTTATTCGGGGAAACTGCTCATATCCATTGGATGTGAGAATGAGCGTCACTGCGTGAAAGGAGGTTCCTAGACCATCCATGATCATACAACATACAATTTTTTCCCAAACATGTTCCATAAACTAAGCTTAGGAGCGAAAACTGCAATTATCGTAACTATTATTAGTCCTAGCAGGAGCTTATAAACGGTTCTCCTAGAAATTTACGAGGAGTGTCGAACAGCCAGCGCACTTCTTGGCGAATTTTGGCACGTACGTAATGATGATGAATAAACAGAACTGCAACACTGATGTTGAAAGGAAGCTATAAATGTGGACACAAATAAATGAAATTTTGGCGACGTTTCGAAAGTTTATGTACTCCGTTATCAAGCTGATAAATAGCCTAATAAGGCTTTAAAGGGACACTTCCCATTGCGAAAGATGCGGGAAAACCCTGTCACGCACTGCGCGATGCTGGCACGTCCAGTGGCGGATCTAGACTGGTAGGCGTGGTGGGTTTATCACATTACCAGAGTGGGGCACTGAGCCAGCAGCCAAGTGAGCCGTGGGGGATGCTAGAACGTCCCAAATTGGAGCATGGGACCCACCACTGGATCCGTCACTGAGCACGTCGTTAAAGTAAGGTCACAATTATGCGTGTCACGGAGTTAGCATCTCCCGCTGAATCTTGAATTGTGTGGTGCTATACAAACGTGATGTGCTGAAAAGTCAACCGCGGCTGCAATTGCATTTCCGGGGACCCAGGCCAAACCATAAAAACGGGGCCCATTTTCACAAGATTTTTGAGGTCTTTGTATTTCTTTTCAGGCGTTTATTCACCTTTATTTGTAGTTTCATCCTATCTCCGTTGTGTTTCCATATGTTTGGGAACCCCCATACTGTTTTTGGAGGGGGGGCTCCATCAGTGCAAGGCCCAGGGCAGTGCCCCCACTGCCCCCCCCCCCCAACCTTTAATTGCAACCCTCAAGTCAACTACAAACAGATAGTGCCCTTTTTAAGTCATAATCAAGCAGTCAAAAGTAAAACTCGTTTGCAAACTCATGGAAGTGGTTATTGGCAATGAGCTTGTCTCCTTTCAAAAGAAACATCCCATTATTCTGCAGAACCAATTTGGCTTCCTCCACGGTAGATATACAACTTGTCAATAACTTTTGGTGCTTGATT